>PVJH01028702.1:0-26969 GCA_004026705.1 Nesogale talazaci
GGGATCCATCAGAGTCAGTGATGCCAAAAAATAAAAACAAAACAAAATATCTTAAAAAAATAAAAGGATTTTTTTTAATCAAAAGCTTATAGTGAGGGCTCAAGTGAAAATTTTTGTAAAAGATGGCAACATTATGTACAAATATGGTTGATACAATTGATGTATGAAATGTTAGAAGAGCTGTAAGTGTGCCCAATAAAATGCCTCTAAAAAAACAAACAAAAATTAACATCATATAAAAAGTAAGTAGGATTTTGAATTCCTGACCTCAAAACCTACTACACACAGTATTCAAAACAGTCTTATACTGGTGCTACAGTAGACAGGTAGCTCATGGACTAGAGTAATTGTTATTGTTTGGTGGCATTGTATCAGGCATAGCCCCTAGCAATGTGGTACAGAACAGGGAAATGCTGCATGGTCTTGCACCATCTTCACAATTGTTTCTGTGCATGAACACATTGTTGTATACAAGGGGTCCATCCATCTCATTAGGGGGAATCCTTTTTTTTTTGTTTTTTTTTTTTGCTGCCTGCCCACTTTACCAAGAATGATTTCCTTTTCCAGAGACTAGAGGTGAACACTTGATGCTGTTCAAATGTATCTTATACATGGATCAAGAGGCAGTTGTGTAAACAGAACAAGGGCATATTGTATGGTTCAAAATCAAGAAAGATGTGTGTTAGGTTTGCATCCTGTCACCATACTTGTTTAATCTGTGTGTTGAGAATATCTGTTAAATGAAGAATAATGGATTAGGATTGGAGAAAGGTGTATTAACCATCAGCAATACGTGGATGACACAATCTTTCTTACTGAAAGAAGAACTTGTTGATGAAGATCAAGTGCAATCTTCAGTATGGATTATGACTGAATGTTAAGAAGACCAAAATTCTCACAACTGGACTATTAGGTAGCAGGATGTTAAGAGGAGAAAAGTTGACATTGTCAAAGATTTTGTCTTGCTTGGATACACAATCAGTACTCATGGCAGCAGGGGTCAAGAGATCAAACAATGTATTGCAGTAGGGAAATCTGCAACAGACCTTTTTTTTAATGTTTTTGTTTTTGTTTTTTTGTTTTGTGGGCATCACTGCCTCTAGTGGCTGTGGGCACTACCCAGTGCCGCTCCTGAGAGCCGCTGCTGGATTTGAACCACCAAGCCCGCGGGCTGCAGTTCTGCACTCAACCACTTAAGCCACCGGGGCTCAGCCCAACAGACCTTTTTTAGAATATTTTAAAAAACAGGATACTACTGTAAGGACTAAGGCAAATTTCATCCTAACCATTGTATTTTCCAGTGACCCATAGGGATGTGAAGGTTGGACATGAATAAAGGAAAATGAAGTGGAATCGATGCATTTGAATTACAGGCTTGGAGAAAATATTGAAAACGTCATAGAGTGCTACAAATACAAACTCATCTGTCTTGGAAGAGGTCGAGTCAGAGTTTTCCTCAGAGGCACTATAGTAGCTGGTGTTAATGGGATATGCTTGTTGACTATTGCCGTTTTTGGTGGAGTATCTGATTTTGTCCATTTCCAAATTATTAATTGGATTATTTGTCCTATTGTTGAGATGTTGACCTTTATTAAAGTTTTTAAATATTGGATTTTTTCCAATTATGTTGTGGAAGTCTGTATATTCTTTTTAATATTATTTTGTATATTATTTATTGTGGAAATCTATATATTCTGAGCCCCGGTGGTGTAGTGGTTGTATGCAGGACTGTGGCCCACTGGGTTGGCTGTTCAAATCCAGCAGCAACTCTCCAAGAGCAAGACTGAGCCTCCTACTCCCACCAGAGGGCAGTGATGCTCCCTAAAAGAAAAACATATTTTACTTTCCTGTTTTTCATATATCCTGCAATATAATCATTGAATTCTATTAAGAAGAGTTGTATAACCGTCACCACTACTTCAGATCATTTTCTTCTCAATCATTATTGTTAATTTTTCATTCTCCCCCATACATCTTGGAAATTATCATTCCAGTTATTATCTCTATAGATCAAACTATCCTTGATTTCATGTGAAGAAAATCATTAAAAATATAAAGGGACCAATTAAAAAAGGACAAGATAAAACAATGGAAAGACTTCAAATTAAAAAGGAAGCAGAAAATATTAAAAATCTGAAACAAATTTAAAATGGGTAAAAATGGAGATCAAATGATAAAATGTTATCTTTACCTTGCGTCCTAGATAAATGATTTATGATTTTTATCTATCATCAAAAGTTAATGATATCTCTGAAGTGAATAAGGGACATATAAACCCCAAGCTGATGAATGAATTTGGGACTCAAATTTAATTCCAGCCCCAATCTAAGGACAAGTTTTTCTTACGCCATGGCCTACACTTTACTAGCCCTCACCAAAAGCTTTGGGTGATATATCAAAGTGTAGTGAAGAAACCAGATTGTACGCAGCTATCAGAAAGGATAACACCTGGGTTTTAAAGTTTTGTCTTCGGGCTGAGCCCCGGTGGCGTAGTGGTTGTGCGCGGGACTGGGGCCCACTGGGATGGAAGTTAGATTCCAGCTCCATGGAGCAAAGGCTGGGCCTCCTACTCCCACCACCAGAGGGCAGTGATGCCACGCCCCCAAAAAAGGTTTGTCTTCAAACAGGTAGTTATCTAAGTGCAATGTTTTATTTTTATTTTTATTCATATTTTGTGTGACATCACAGCCCCGGTGGGAGTAACAAGCCCAGTCTTGCTCCTGTAGAGCTGCTGCTGGATTTGAACCATCAACCCTGTGGGCTGCAGATCCACACACAACCACTACACCACCAGAGCTCAACCCAAAATGATGCTTTAATGTTTGAGAATTTACTATCTGATAGTGCTTTAAAGACAAGCACATTATCAATTCCATTGTTGAGAAAAGACACAGGAAAATATAAACCAGTTCACTAGCCTCTACCCCATTAGGTACATTTTTCAAGTGGTCCAAACATTCTGGTTTTCCTTTCTTGAGTCATCCCTCCCCCATTATCTTAAACCCATTGTCCCATAAGATCTCTATCTAATCTTTGGAATTTCTGTTGTCTCAATGCATACACAGTATTTAACCATGACAACACCCTAGTATTAACCTCATTTCACTGTTGAGGTAAAGGAGGCACATGGAATAATATAATTTGTCAAGAGTTATACATTAGGTGTATGACAGAGTTAGGATGCAAATCCAGGTGGTCTGAGGTCAGAAGGGCACCAGGTACCATCGATTCCCCACAAGATTAAAAACCTGATAGAAATGATGAATAGAACAAGAATTAGGAACAGGGCTGCTTAATTAAGGCTGTGTTTCCTTTTAGGTTTGAGATGGGCTGGTGCAGCTGAGTGAGAGATCCTAGGACCCTGCACCCATGTCCAGGGACCCCTGAAAAGCATCCCGAGTTGCACACCTCAGAAGTTCTATGACATTACACTAAGCTTTCTCAAGTTCAAAGAGACTAAGACCTTCCATTTCAGGGATAAGGGAATGCCACCAGAAGACCCGGAAATAGCTGGTCTTCATTTCTGGAGCAATGTGCTTTTATTGGTCTTCCCAGCTGTCCAGAAGATGAAATCCATATATTTCTCAGATATTTCCTCCTATCACATGTATCCCTACCCACACATTGATAACAAAGCTTGAAGATGACCAGGCTTTTAATTGTTGACCCTTTATGCTAGTAGAGCACACTTTGGTTCCTGGATGCTCAATACTGGCTCTCTTAATAGCTTGATTTTCTCTTGACTAGCAAAAACCAGAGGTTGAAGTGAGATTTAAAAATAATCAACAATCTATAATCTATAAGGGGGTCTGAGGGTGGAGGTGGGAGAGCAAGAAAGGAAAGAGAAAATCTAAAAAAGAATGATGAAATATATGTACTAATATGTCAAATACAAATGATGTATGGTGGGTAACAAGAGTTGTAAGAGCCCCCAATTAAATGGGGAAAAAAAAACAAGGAACACACACAAAAAGTCTATTTGAAATCTTAATGAAGTCTACATGGAAGAAGCACAGCAGCCTGTGTAATCTAAAGACTGTAAATAACAGAATACAAACTCAAAGAAGCAAATGGCTTCAGAGCTTGACTGTGAACAAGTGTCTGCAGAAGGTTTTGGATAACAATAGAAGCTCAACATCCATTTCAGGATCCCCATAGACATAAACCTCTTGTGAATCCCCATAGCATTGCTGTTTGAAGGATATCTTTGGAAAGTCATTTATGGCAGATGTAGTTACATTAAAATGGACATTCTTAATACAACTTTTTGGTAATTTTTTGATGTGTAATCAATGTAAGAGGTTCCATTTATCTAGTCTATTATTCTAGTGAATTTTTTAGCATTATTTGACAGTGCAAGTATGCCATAGATTATGATTCATACATTTGTCCTAATCTTTATTGTTATTGCTTTCTTGATTAGTCTTTTATTTTATTTTTTATTTTCAATGTTAAATTACTTTCTGTCTATGATTTGGGATTTGGACAGGAATTTAAATATATATATATATATATACAAAATTATTTTTATAGTATGACAACTTCATAATTTTAGTTCTAAATTAAAATACTATATCTTACCACTTGCACAGTGTGTTAGTCTGGGTTGACTAGAGAAACAAATTCATGCACACATATATGGATATAAGCATAAGATTTATATACAAAAGGAATGGAACATATAGAAAGTATCCCAACCCAGTCCAGTTCAAAGTCATATGTCCGATATCAGTCCATGTGTCCAATATCAGTCTATAAAGTCTCCTTCTGATTCACGAAGTCACAGGCAGAGTCCCAGAGTCCCAGCGCTGGCAGGCATCTCCCCAGGGTTCTTCGCTTCCAGAGCTCAGTGTCCATCAACAGCATCCAGTGATGGTAGAAGCAACTCATCGCTGGCAGGGAATCTCCACGTAGCTTCTCCAGCTTCAGAGGTCTGGTTCCGTCAGGGTAAGGCCATCTGGCTTCTCCTCTGGCTCCTTCAGCTTCTCGGACGCTGCCATCTTGTCTTGTCTGCAGTTCATTGTCTCTGAGACTAACTCCCTGCACCTGGGGAGACAGCTTCTCTTGTTGACAAGAGAAATATCGTGAGATTTCCCAGAAGTCTCAGGAGAAAGCCATGCCCACACAGAGGCCTCATTGGCTACTCAATGGCTATCTCCAGATTAACAGTCTAGACTCTACCCCTACATCTCAATCATGAAATTGGCTTAATACATGACTGCCACACATAGGTCCCTTTTGTTTCTTTGAATACATGATTTATTTCCTTATATAAATCTTTTAAGTAATTGGCTAGATTTCTCCCTGGATTATTTTATCCTTTTGAGGGTTATTGTATTCATATTTGTGGCAGTTACGGATTATGTCAACCAGAGACTCCTAACTAAGGTTGACTTCAAACCTACCAACTAAGTCATAGCCTAATTATATCTCTTTGATGTCATAAGCATTTTGTATAAAAGTAACATAAACAAAGATGATCTCATGATCTCTCTCTCTCTCTCTTTCTCTCTCGCTCTCGCTCTCACTCTCTCTCTCTCTCTCTCAGCCTGTCCAAAGGGGTGGCCACAGGTGAACTACCTGACACTGAGTACTGCCAGTGCCCTGTCATGTTCCCAGAGACCTTGGATCCACAAGCCTCTGTACCCACTGGCCTGTAATCTTCCTACTTTCCCATTTATTTTCTGGATCGCCAGTCTGCTGTTGAATGAATATGAAAAAGGACTAGTAGATAAATTACAGTCCTGAGCTACAGTGGGCTGGGAAGCCTTCTTGTAAGTGTGTCACTGGATTTGTTTCCCCACACTATGCAGTCTAACAAAGTATGATTCTTTTACTTTTCTATTCAGAGGTCTCCTTTTTAATGTAAACTGATTAAATTTTTTTCTTGCCACATCTTTGAAGCTTCTATTATACTGAGTTAGTTTTTCTTTTAAAATACTTATTATTTTTTATTTATTACTTTTTAAAAGGTGTATTGGTGCATAATTCATATACACTTCACTATAATTAATTTTAAAGCATTGTATTTGTTCTTGTACTTATATTTAATAGCTCCCCATTTCTTCCTCAACATTCTCGGCCATACTCTCAAAACAAAACCAAACTTATTACCATGGAGTCGATGCCAATTGACAATTACCCCTGAAAGACATGATAAAACTTCCCCTGTGGATGCTGAGGTTGCAACTTTTCATTGGAGTCGAAAGGCTTATCTTTATCCTCCAGAGCAGCTGGGGGTTTCCAAACTGCTAAATTTAGAGTTAGTAGTTCAATGTGTAACCACTGCACATTGAAAGTGTCCTTAATTCAGGCAATGGTATGGAATTTAAACGATTGTTGAGAAAGGGAAATTATATGATTATAGGATAGCTATGACCCACAATTAATAAATTATTGTCATGTGCAGATTAAACTCATGTATTTGGACATTATATACACCAGCAATATGGGAGGGCTATAGGTCAAAATTTTCAATAATATTCATCCACCGCCTGAGCCCCTGTGGCATAGTGGTTGAGTGCGAGACTGTGACACACTGGACTGGCGGTTCAAATCCAGCAGCAGCTCTCCAGGAGCAAGGCTGGGCCTCCCACTTCCACCAGAGGGCAGTGATGCCTAAAAGAATTAAATTAAAAAATCAAAATAAAATAAAAAAAACAAACAAAAAATATTCATCCACCTTGGTAGGACATGCTTACCAGATTAACACATGTCATAATCAAGGAAGGAAGGCATTAAAATACTGTGTGTAGCTCCAGGCCACCACTCATTGGGATCTCTCAAGGCAAGAAATTTAGACCAAAATTCCCCGCAAAGTTTATACTTTTGGTACATCAGTCATCAGTTTCTTCTCATAGTAGGGAGTTTCAGCCTTAAGTCCAAGGACTTCATTGTTCAGCCTTAAGTTCAAGCATTTCATTGAAGTAAATCACAGTACACTCAGGTTTTTTTGTGTGGAATCACTGACGTTTTCTATGCAGAGGATTATGTCATTTACAAACTAGAATTTATTACTTCCACATTAATTTGGATGTCTTTTCTTGTCATAATTTTTGGCTAGGATTTTCAAAGAAGTATTGAATAGGAGTGGTGTTAATCTCTTTGTCTCATTCCTATGTCAAAGGAAATGCTTTCAATCTCTCTCCATAGAAAATGCCATTAACATTTAAGGTGTCAACTATTAGCTATTTCTTTTGTACGTCTGATCTTTATCATCTTCAATATTTTCTTTTCTCTAGTTATTTTGCTGAATGTTTTTTTTCTTTCAACTCATGAAAGGATGGTGAATTTTATCACATACCCTTTTCCCAAGATAGACATTATTTGATACTTCTTGTTTATATGGTGAAAACATCAATAGAATTTCTAATGTTGATTTACCTTGTATTCTTGATATGAATTTTATCTCATTATAATATGTTATTCTTTTGCAAGCTACTGAATTCTGTTGATAAGGATTTTCTTTAGGATATTTGTGCCTAGAGTCATAATGGATATTTATTTGTAATTTTTTTCTGTATATGTGTGTGTTATCTTTATTTGCCTTTGGTCTTAAACTTATACTGGATTCAGAGACTGAATTAGTCAATATTTCTTCCTCTTTTACATTCTGGGATATTCAATATGAATATCCAAATGTTTGATCAAAATTTTCAACAGAGGCATCTACATTGGGACTTCTTTTGTTGAATGCTTGGTTTTTTAAAAAAAAGGAGTCTTTAATATCTTATTAGTTTAGTGTATATCTAGCTTTTCTGACTGTTTTAATTTATGTAGATAATGTGTTTCATAAATTTTTTGGTGTTCACTTTAGTTAGAGTATGATTCATAATTGTAGTTTTCTTTGATTATTTTAATTTCATTTAATTCTGTTGTAATTATACTCCTTTCATTTACTATTTTTTTCACCTTCTCATTGTTTTTCTTTGTCAATTTGGTGAGGCATTTGTCAATTTTATTGATCTATCAAGGAAACAACTTCTAGTACTGACTTTTTTTGTTTGTGGTTTTATTTTTTTCTACTCTAAGGCACCCTGTAGAAGAACTAAGAGGCAGTTTTTAGAACAGAACAAGGGAATACTGACAAATTCTAAAATCAAAAGAGGTGTGAGTGAATGTTGCATTCTTTCACCAAACTTCTTTGATCTGTATCCTCACTCAAGAACTTAGAAACTATACTATTTGAAGAAGAATGAGGCATCAGAACTGGAGGAAAGCTTATTAATCATTTGTGGTATGCCTATGACACAACTTTGCTTTCTGAAAGATAGGAAAATCGAGAGCTTTTACTGATGAAGATAATTCATACTTCACTGTGTATTACAGTTCAATGTAATGAAAAGCAAAATCTTTACAACCGGAGCACAGACAACATCATGATGAACAAAGAAAAAAATAAAAGTTGTCAAGGAATTTGTCTTTCTTTGATCCACAATCAATTCTTATGAAAGCAGAGTTTAAAAATCAGGGCTGAGCCCCGATGGCGTTAAGTGGTTGAGTGTGGAACTGCAGCCCGCAGGCTTGGAAGTTCGAATCCAGCGGCGGCTCTCAGGAGCGGCACTGGGTAGCGCCCACGACCAGCAGTTTTTTTGCCCCCCCCCCAAAAAAAACCCAAAATAAATAAATAAAAATAAAAATCAACAGATATATTGCATTGGACAAGTCTGCTGTACAGGAATTCTTTTGAAGGTGAGGACAATGGTGTCATTTTGAAGATTAAGATGTTCCTGAACCAAGACATCATATTTTCAAGCACTTCAGGTGAAATTTAGAGTTTGATTAAGGAAGACTAAAGAAGATTCAATGTATTTTAATTATAAGTACATTCAATATGCAATGTATTATTAGAAAGACAGAAGCTACAAAAAAATCTGTCTTGGACAAAGTATAGTCAAAGAGCTCTTTAGAAGCAAGTATGGCAAGACTTTGCTCACTGACTTTGAACTTTTTATCAGCAGAGACCCTCTTCTGGAAAAACACATCGTGCTTGAGAAAGTAGAATCCCCATGACAATGAGATAGATTCTCAATGAGCTAGATTAAAGCAATGAATGCAACAAAGATGTGGTAATCAGGATCGACTTGAGAAACAAGTTTATAGATGCCAATACATTTATAAGGAAGAGTTTTTATATAAAGAGGAACTGTATGTTAAGAAAACATCCCAGCACAGTCCAGATCAAGTCAATAAGTTTAATATTAGCTCATATTAATTGATATAGCCCAGGTATCAGTCTGCTGATTCCTCTTCAGTCTGTTGCAAAACATGCAAATACCCTGTATAAAATCATATGGATCCAGTGCAGATGGAAGCATCTCAGCACTACTGTGGTTCCCCATGTGGCTCCTCCAGCTCCAGGGTTCTGGTCCTATCAGCAGAGTTCCATGCGGCTTGTCACAGGGAGAGTGTGTGTGTCCCATCTCCAGTGATATATATCTCCATAGTGCTTCCAAATGAAGTAATCAAGCTGCAAGCTCTTTGACAGGTTATACTCAACTCTTTCACTCTTAATAGTTCCCAGTTGACACCAGATTATATAACTACCACGGACAATGCCTTGTCAACTCGACACTTTCACACTCTTTAGCTATATATAACTTTCAAACAAGCAATAAGAAGAGATTATCTCTACCTAACAGAATAAAACTAAAATGTATGCAGTCATAAAATGTACCATCCTCAATTAGACAAAAGTATTTGTTTTTGAGTGAACAAAACAAAAATATTCTATACTTATATGAATATTTACACATGAATCTGATAATCCTGTGACTAGATTCCAGAAGTTATGAGAGTTTGTAAGCCAACCCTTTCATGCCTTTAACCTCCCCATTTTGGGTATCCAATTTCTATACCGTCCACTTACATCAACCAAGTGCTCTGAGGAAGCAATCATATTCTTTGATGTGAGGAATCTTTATTCCAATTGAACTTTATGAAATATGCATCCATAAGCAAAGCCAAATCAGGAAAGGCCATCTATAATGTCAATAGCACTATGTACCTATTCACAGGCTCAAAAATATTTTCTTCCTCTAGTCGGGTTCTGGTCAGCTCAATGTGGGTTACCTCATATAACCTGACCAAAGTGTCCACTGGCTACCTTTCCTTTAGGTCATGGGTCACATCAATTTCTCAGTAACCATACTCCCCATGTGCTAGATCATGAACTTCAAACCAGTCAGCCCTCTCTTGTTTTCTACTCTAGTCCATGGGTGTCAGTGGTCAGACTTAAACCATTTCTCAATTGCTGCATTTCTCTCATTTCCACTCAAAAAATGGATCCAGATGGTCACCTCGCTAGCATTTCAGCCTGCCACAGACTCACTTTACAATTCATTCCTAGACAGGAGAGTTCCTTTATGGATTCATTTTTTCCCAGCTTCTGACATAAACCAGTAGTTTAAAATACAAAAAGCCAAATAGTTCTGCTTTCTCTTCAAGCTGTCAGCAGTCTACTAGGCAAGGCTCTTCATCTTTGTATGTCCTGAGCACTCAAGATTCTGCGTGGGTTTGTCATTTCAGAGCCATCTTTATGGGCATGTCCTAACCCATTTGAAGACTTCCAATGTATGGCTGAAACAGTTAGCTTACAATTCTCTGCACTTCCAGCCATAGCTCTTTATCAATAATCGTATCAATAGCAGTAGGCAGGAGAAAACAGTGTACACCTGGTAGAGCCAGATCTTAACATGAATTCTTAAAATAGTAAAGTTGAATCCTTATCTATCTTATCTTAATCTTTATCTCAACTCTTCCTTTGACACGGAATATGCTCTTACCCTTTTATTGAATCAAGGCAGAGGCAGACTTTCTGCCAGGCATTTTTATATTCTATTAGCCTTTTTCACCAATCAGCGCAGTTTCTTTAGAAATTGAAGGGGTGATTTTGTCACCAGCATCCAAGATTCATATTTATGACAGTCATTTCAGACAGGATTAACCAAAGAAAGTGCATTTCTAGGAATCAAAACTTTAACTTTAACTCCCCATACTTTTTCCAGAAAACAACACATGAAGGTTCAGGGCCACATCTGAACTTTAGCTGGACAAAGAAGAGAACCTGCCATGAGACAGAGGTCAAAGTAACGTCCATTTACCATCTTCATGATTTGTTTGTCTAGTGTCACAGTTTAGGTACCATAATGTGATAGTGGGAGAAACAAATTCATAGCATAAGAAAGAGCTTTATAAAAAGAGTGATTACATATTAGGAAAACATCCAAGCACAGTCCAGATCAAGTCAATAAGTCTGACATTGGCTTGTATTTCAGATACCCATCTATAAGCTCCTCTTCAGACCATGATGCAAATGTACTGATGCCAAATGCAGGAAGATCACAGGCCAATCGGTGAAAAGTCTTGTGGATCCAGGGGCACTGGTAGCATCTTAGTGCTGGTGTGGGTCTCTACAGGCCCCTCCAGATCCAGGGCTCTGGCTCTATTTTTCAGCATAGCTCTATGTGACTTGTAAAAGAGGAGTGTCTCATAGGGAGAGTGTGTGTGACCTGCTAACAAGATATTTACCTCCTTAGCACCTCCAAAGGAGGTCATCAAGATGCAACCTTATTGACTGGTTCAACTCTCCCCCTTCCCTCTTAATACTGACACAAGTTTACATACGTACAACAAAAGGGTGAACTATAAAAATCATTTTGAGGATAGTATAGAACCCCATAGTGTTTCCTTCTTCGGACATGGAGTTGTTATGAGTTGGACCCAGCAACAATAATTAAAAGAACTTTTCAGCTCTGTGATTTAGGCGTTTAGCTGTAATTGCAAGCTTGCTTTTCAAAACCTTAAGTCTCTTAACATGAGAAATATGAGATGTTCTGCTCTCTTCAGGACTTCTGGGAGCAAAAGGTTATATGAGTAAGGCTCCTCACCTGGGCTTCAGTTGAAAACGACTCGTTGCTCTATGGGAGAAAGATGAAGCTTTCTGTCTCTAGAGAAATCTACAGCCTAACTGTTCTTCTCTCTCTTAACAACTTACGACTTAAAGTTTCTTTTGACCAGATTATTATTGTTGATCTTTTCTTCTTTTATTTTCTGGATACTTGAATTACTTACTTTCTATTCTTTGATATAGTTCTAAAGTGAGTCTCTGGTGAGCAACTTGCTTCTAGGTCTTGTGTTCTTCGCTTGTTCAAGTTTCGCCATTCTGCCACATTCTATATCCTAGCTTGACTTTTCTCTTAGTAACCCTAACCATTTGCAGCACTTAATTTTAATGTCTCACTCCTTCAATACTGAAGGTATTTTAAGGACAGATGCTTAACAATTCCTTGTGAATGCTGTATTTCTTATTTTTCTACACATTATTTAATAAGTAAGATTGGCTTTGTTAAAAAATTAAAAGCCATAAAACGTTTTTTCCTCTGGAGAACTTGGAACTCCACAAAATCTTCCAAACTCCTTCCAAATTCCCTCTCCTTAAAAGTCACTCCTCCAACCGTGGGTCCTCATTCTTACTGCTGGTTTATCCCATGGGACCCAATTGTGGAGGGCTGCCAGGGTGGCAGGCAGCAGTAATCTTGTACTTACCCACGTGACACTCCCTGTAGGGGTGTAGTTCCTACATTGACAGAGCAGCTCCCTTACACTAGGAAAGTGGCATGGCACCAGACCAAGTACACTTGGTTATAAATAATAACATGGGTCCGCTTACCTCTCTCCACATTTAGAATGCATAACACTGAATATCAAATGCCTGGGTGCACCATTCCAAATTCCAAGAGTAGCAGATGGATTAGGTACAAGGTCCATCAATCTGCTGCCCTTAGGAAACAAACCTCAAACTGACAAATTAGAAACAGACTGAGATTCAAAGGATAAAAAAATTTACCAGGCCAATGGCAAAATAAATAAATCAAACAAATGAGAAAGCACGAGTAGTGGTATTACTCTGCAACACAAAGGACTTCAAAGCAATTGACCAAATGAGAGACAAGATTGCAATTTATGTAATGATTAAAGGGTCAATAGACCAAGAACACATGGCCAGAATAAACATATATGTGCCCTTCAAGAAAAACCTTCAAGAATCCTCTCCCCAGTCTTCAATGAGATGAAAAGATAAATCCCCAGAAGGACAATCATAGCAGGAAATTTCAATACACCAGCCTCAGGAAAGACAGAAAGAAACAAAAAAGAAACTGAAAACTTGAAAAAATAATCTAACAGATTGACCTCCTAGATATTCAGGGTTTTCCAGCCAACAGTAAAACAAACAAATAACAGCAACAAACTAACAACCCATGTTCTTCTTCAACTCACATGACACATTTCTGAAATAAATCAGAAAGCAATCCTTAATAAAATAAAATGCAGCGAGATCAATCAAACCATCTTCTTGGGCCACGGAACTATAAAACTGGAAATCTACACTAGAAAGAATAAAAACATAAGTACAAATAAATGGTGACTGGAAAATATGCAACTCATCAAAGATTGGGCATTAGTCCAAAAAGAGATGATATTAGGAGGTTCCTAGAAACAAATTAGGATAATTCACAACATAGTAAAACCTACAAGGCATGACAAAAACAGTTTTCAAAAGTCAGTTCATAGCAACGAGGGCACACATTTAAAAGGAGATAACTCCGTTTCAACATGTTAATAGATCTCCAAGAACAGAATCAAGATCATAAACCCTCCAACAACAAAAGAAATCATGAAAGTTGGAGCAGAAAATTGAACTGAAAAACAAACAAACAAAAACAGTGGAAAAAATCAACAGATTGAGAAGCCGCTTCCTGGGAAGAATGAAAAAAAAAGGACAATCTGGTAGCAACTTAACAAAAGAAAATAAAGAGTAAATGAAGATCGAATTAGAGATGAAGCAGGTGACATCACAACAGACTCAAATGAAACAAAAAGTATAATAACACAGTATGACTAGGCACTGCATTTATTCCCCCACGTTCAATAGTCTTGATGACATGGATCAATACATATAAATACACCCTCTACCTAAATTAATGCTTATGGACATTAAAAACTTGAACAGATCCATAGCAACACAAAGAGCTCCCAACAAGCAACAAAAGCAGAGGCCAGGACCAGCAGGTTTCACCGGAGAATTCTACCAGCTAGTTAAAGAACAGATATCACCAATTCTATACAAACCATTGGAGAATATAGAAAGGGACAGCAACCTCCAAAACTCAATCTACAAAGCCAGCTAACCCCTGATATCAAAACCAGGCAAAGACCCCCAAATATAGAAAACTATAGTTCAATAATCCTCATGAACATAGTAGCAAATATTCTCAGCAAAATCCTGGCCAATAGAATCCAACGACATGTCACACAAACTATTAATCAAAACCAAGTGGAATTCATACTTAGAGTGCAGGGATTGTTCAACATTTGAAAAACAAAGCAATCCTCTACGAGATAAAGAATAAGCAAAAAGAGACAAATAGGGAAAACTACTAAGTACATACATTCCCAGGGTAAGGTCCAGTTACTCTGGAAAGTGCCAAATCCTTTCCAGTTACTCTGGAAAGTGCCAAATCCTTTCTAGTGTTCCAACTTCAGCCAAAAAATAAGGAGGGGTAAATAGACAGGGGTGGTGCGGGAACAGAGCACTGACCCACCCAAGGGGAGGGTGTTGTTTATATCTCCACAGGAGAGGCAGAGAGTCAAAAGACTTCAACCCAGTGTGTCACGATGTGAATGCAGTACCCCAGGCATGAAGCAGGGAACCAAAAGAAAGGTCAGTGGGGCCAGCCCCCAATTCCAGCTACATGAGCACTCCCCATGGCACACTCCCAGAGGATTGCACTGCAGAAGTCAGCTCTGAAGCTGTAGCTCAGGAAGTGGGGCACATTTGATCAGGAGCAAACAGAGAGTAAATGAGAGAGTGGAACCCACCCTGGCCCACGAAGCTATGAAGACAAAATTTCTGCTCAGAGCAACCAATGCACAGAGAGGATCACAGAACCAGCCCCATCATGAGACAAGACAGTGTGTCATTCCTTGACACATAGCACTAAGGGAGACAGCACTGGGACAGTGTGTGGGATTTGTGCCCCATCTAATCCTACTACATGGAGGTGAACACTAAGGGTGCACAGTGGAGCAGCAAGGGGAGCGAAGCAACAAAGTCCGAAGGAAGGGCAAAGGGGGACTTGGGGTCCAGGATGTGGCACTCCAGAGGACTCGACTGGAAAATACTCATAAAGGTGAGCAGACAGACCTCGAAGAGTTTGAAGGCTTTTCAGTTTTTGCTGTTAGTTTTTCTTTATGTTTTGTTTTTTTGTATTAGCTGTTTTTGGTTTATTTTGTTTTACTCTGCTAGTTTTTGTGTGCATTATTGTGTTTCTATGTCTATCTAGAGAAGATAGGCGGGATGTACATCTGAAGGAAAGGACCATGGGATATGGGGCTTGGATAGACGGTGGAAAAGGAAGGGTGTCGAAAAACCCATTGAGAACGGAGAATATATGATCGAAAATTGATGGCGAGGAAAGCATAGGATGCTTTGCGGGGGTTGGGGGGGGGCGGAGTTTGATCAAGAGCAGTGCAGGTAAGAGGAATTACCAAAACCTGAATGAAAGCCAAACAGGACAGTGGGATGGTAGAAAAAATAATAAAATTAAATAGAGGAAAGAACCGGGAGGCATAGGACGTTTACAGATGTCTAAATACAGGCATATATATATATATATACACATACATACATACACACATATATACATACAACACCATTTATGAACTATTTGATTTTTACATAGAAATCTAAGGTCTACACAACAGAATTGTTGGAAACAATTGAGGAATTTAGTAAAGTAGCAGCATACAAGATTAAGAAGCAGAAAAAATTTAACTAATAAATTATATGTATTTTTCTGTACTGTATTTTGTCATTGCTGGTAGTCTTCTTGACTCTTTGTTGTATGCTTTTTTATGCTTTTCTGTATATGCAATCAAGGATAGGTCAAGGTATCGAGACAACCACTAGAACAAGGCTATATCAGGGTGGTGGGAAAGTGCATAAGTGGTAGCTGATACCGAGTAGTTCAAGAAAGAAGAACATGTTTTCCAAAAGTGATTATATAACCTTGGTTGATATGATTACACTATGGAATGACATGATGTCTGGATTATCTCATAATAAAATTGCTTGGATAAATATCTACTCAGCTGCTTCTCAGGTAGGCTGGGCAGCAAGCAACTGAAGATAGGTGTGCTTGGAGGTAGAAGTGCATGGTGAGCAGATGGAGTTAGGTAGAAGGTATGACAATCCACCTGGAGAGGCTGGCACTCACTACCACCAATGGAAAAGGGACACACAAATCACTAGGTACATGGATTGCTGACTACCAATTCTGAGTGTGTAGGGAATTGGAAGACTGTGTTGTGTAATGAAAGCACAGAGTGCAACTATTTTTCACCTGGTGGACAAAGAAATGAGTGAAGTTTTGTGGTGGATACTGGGATTTTAGGGTGCTCACGAGCCACTTTCTAAGTAGGTTCATAGTAGGGGGTGGGGTGGGAAAAGGGAAGTACAGGATAGTTTGTTTTCCTCACTGGATGGACAGGACAATGATATGAGAAAAAAAACAGTAGACCAGCAGCATGAGAGAGCCTATTACTACTAGCCAGCGAAGATGGTGACTAGAACAGAGTAGGAATTGTAGGGTCTAAATCTTGGTGCTTGGATGTTTATGACCACAAATTGAGGGGTTCATGCCAGGGATTTCTTTGAAGGTAAGAAGAGAGATAGTATGTTTCTGTGGTTATGAGACATGAGGGTTTGGTTACTTCCTATTGATTAAGCCAATAATTAAAACTTGACCCTGAAAAAAGTATCAACTATATGAATATGTTGGGATTTCTTGATGCAGCTGTGTTTACCTATCTTTGCCTATTTATGAATATATTTAATAAATGTTTTGTTGCTGTTGTTTGGGTTCTGTTGTGTTTTTGTGGTTCGGGTCAGGGATGTCATGCATGGTTCTTACAGGACTATGGTCAGGGGCTGAGTATCCCCATCTCTGGATGCTGATCTTTTCCCTTTTCTACGGACCTTACTCTCAGGATGTCCATGTAGTTTCTTGTATTTTGATATTAAGTTAAGTTTTATTTGATGATATTTACCTGAGATTGCTGCTTCTGGCTTAGTTTCAAGATGATCCCACTGCATTGGGCTCTCTGTCAGGGCCCTTGTACTCCATGCCTCTCTTTGTTCTCGCTCACTTTCTTTCGCCAGTTGCTGTTCAGTTAAGTGATCCAGTCCTCCCCTTCTTCCCAGGGCATCCAGACTGCTAGCTCTTTGTACTTCAATTCATTTCTTGAGAGATTGCTGTACAGAGACAGCATCAGGTGTCTTTCTCTTGGGATATCTTCTAGGAGTTATTAAATGCATGTGGGATGTTTCTATATTGAAATACGTGATTTTCACCAAGGTATACTTTTTAAGTTAAAAATAATAGCATGATCTTATAAGAAAACATATTTTTATTTTGGATAAATTTGAGTTTAAATGTTTATGTTAAGAACTTAAATTTTGAGTCCACAAAGATACTTGTCCACTGTCTCTAGTGTGAAAAGTCGTCTTCCTGATGTTGACTTGTATAGAACTCTGAACATAATGCTTAGTAACCATTTTTTGGTTTGACTCCTCATTTTGCTTTATATAAAATATGATAAAAATGAGAAAATATGTTGTAGATTATTAAACTGTGAACATTATTATCATACATTTACTCTACTTAATTTGTTCAATCTTAATTGATTTTATGGGTAACACAAGAAATTATAGTTTTAAGTTAAAATACAAGAAAATATTTTCATATTAACTTAAGTCAACAATGAATGAACAATATTTACAATTCTAATATTATCTAGAAAGTGGTAAAAATAGTAAAAAGCAAGTATAATGCAGTGTTGTATGAAAAACTTCTAAACTATTTAATTTCAAAAATGTATATATATATAGGATGATGTTGTGAACAAGATGAATTCTGTTTTCTGACATTGTTTATAAAATATAGTTTTGATGGCAAATAGTTAATATTAACAATTTATTCATTCAACCCCATTCTAATAGTTTAATACCAATATTAGTGTTCAATTTTCCTTAATGTTTTCTCTTCTTTTCTAGAAATATGCTATTATATGAATCTTTTCATGTTTCAAACTATTGAGATGTAAATTGAAAATATTTAAGTGATTAATATTTTGGGGTAGTAATAATCATCTGAATAAATTTGACTTAATAACATTTTTTATTTCACATTTAAAAACTATTTTGACTGCTAATGACTAATGTGCAATTTCTCTTCATAATTTGAGTTTATAAAATATTCATGCTAATGTACCATTTAAATTAAGTTTCATTTATTTTTTGACATTCTGATATAGCTTACTTCATTTGACTCTCTTGAATCATAACCTACTTTCGAATACATAGATTATTGTAACTAAGTTTTATGTAATTTTTAAAGGTATGAATTTTTATTATCCCTAATAAATTTGATAATTTTTAAATGTTAATATTTCCACTATTAAGATATGATGAATATAAGAGATTGCCAAAATTATCAGTTAAATAGATCCTATTATCAATTTGAATTCAGTAAATAATTTTCTCTATATATGAATTTTATAAGTGTGGTTAATTGGTGTACTTCATTTTTGTAAAAGGGTCCAAAAGATATATAGACCTGAAGTAGATATATATAATTCCCGCTTCAGCAGCATGTATACTGAAATAGATATATGTAAGCATTTCTTGTTTTCTGTGTTTAATCATAAATAAGATTTACAACCTTTATATCATTTCAGTATCCATTGTTTTTGTTTTCTTCTTGTACTTTAATTGCATTACCCAGACAAATATGACCACAATCACAAATACTGCTCACACAACTATGTACAAAAATGTTTTTAGTCCAAAAATCTAAAAATGATTGCATAAGATTAATTAGTTAAACTAGAAAATTAATTAAACTTTCTTTTTCTTTACTACTTATGTTCCTGATATAGTGACATCAGGTTACTTCTGAAAGTCTTTCATTCTTGTAGGTAGCTGAATATGGATTCTTCTATAGTTTATTAATCTCTAGATCTCTTTATAATGTATATATGCATTTGTTATATAATAATTGAGTTTTTCAAAATAATATATTATATACCTGTCTCAAGAAAATGTTATATTTTTACTTCTTTAACTTATACTAGCAAGGTTTAAAAATTTTACTCTGAAATTTCATCATTTTAAAAAAAATCACTTCCTAGCCTAAAGTCATGTCTGATAATACATAATATCTCAACAGATTAGTAATAATTGTCTATTCATAATCTAATAAATATAGCTTTTAATTAATTCTTGTTTCTCACAATTTAGACACTATTCCTTATTATTATCTGTCCAAGTACTACCCATTCTTCAAGTTGTAGTTCAGCACCAATTATTCATGTGAAGTTTTCCTTAAGCCTTCAGGCTTACTGGAACAGGTGCTACTAGTGCCTTCAGCCTGAAGCTAGTGGTTTAATAAGTGCTTTTGGACTGGCTGACCCATGGAGCTTGAGCTGAGCGCCTTTGGATTGAATCTTATAGCAGAGAGGCATGTCCTTTATGTCTTTATTAGCAACCCTGAAAGAATTTTATAACATGTGCTGATGAACAACTCTATACTGAGAATTTATCACTTAGATCACAACTTGCTAACTTTCTTAATAAATTCTGTATTCAAAATTATTTTTTGTGAGTTCTATGTAACAATTGTAATGAATATTAAAACCTACAGGAAAAGAATAGTGCCGGAATAGTAGAGAGTATCGTGCATGACAACTCAGATACTTGAGTGGAAATTGACATATGGATGAATGGAAACATTAAATTCTATACCAATCTATTAAATATTTCCTTGTAATATACACTAATATACACTAATGGTGTAGAATACTACACCACAGTGTATAGTAACAACGTCACTTCCTTATGGATACAATGTTTTTTATAGTGGTTAAATACTATAAAGTCCACATAAATATTTGGAGCACATTGTAACAATATCATTTTTATCTTGAGTTAAGACATTTCTTTTTTTTTTTTTTTTTTTTTTATTAGGCATCACTGCCCTGGTGTTGGGAGTAGGAGGCCCAGCCCCACTGCTGGAATTGAACCTCCGTCCTAGTGGGCCGCAGTCCCGCGCACAACCACTACGCCACCGGGGCTCAGCCCGAGTTAAGACATTTCTTAATCAGGAAATAAAATTAGACTAAACATGAAAAAATGGCCAATAGATCTGACATTCTTAAACTAAAGAACACATTTGTTGTTACATAAATACTGTTAGGGACAATAATTCAAAAAACCAAAAAGTGGAAGTATAATAAAGAAAGCTATATTTTACAATTGACTCCTTTAAAGAATATTCAATAATCTGACAGATGTTAGTGAATAGAAAGTTTTGCTAGGAATATGGTCATGAAGGTTAAATAGATAATCACTTTAAACAAAATAAAAAGGCCAGGAAATATTGTGAAAAAGAGTTTGGCTACTTAGCTAGTCATGTATACTTAAAAATAATTCAATAGAAAGATACCTGTACCAGTGAGACAAAATTTCTGAGAAATATAATATCCTATGTGAGGCGTATACAGTAATAGAAAATAGGACTCTATGCAGCTCTGGTTGTTGTTAGCTGCATTCAATCACTTCCGACTGATAGTGACTCTATGTACAACAACAAAACAACAAACATAAACACCACCTGGTTCTACAATGAATTGTTCTTGTTGTTGAGCTCATTGTTGCAGCCACTGTCTTACTCTTTTTCATTGCCCCGCTACTTGACCAAGCATGAGACCCTTTCCAATGACTTGTCTATCCTGATCTTATGTTCAAAGGATGTAAGCTCAATTCTCCCATCCATAGTTTAATTCCTCCTTTTGTTATTTTGGCAATCCACGAATCTTTCAGTATTCTTCACCAGTGTCCTAATTCAAATGCATCCATTCTTATTCAGTATTCCTTATTCAATGTCCAAATTTTACATGCATGAGGGATTAAAAAATACCAGAGCTTGAGCTAGAGTCACCTTAGTTCTCAATGTAGCATCTTTGCTTTTGACACTTTGTTTCTTAAGCAATGAAATACTGTAGGTTATGAGATGTCATAGTGTCAGCTAAAGTGCACATTGACCCTATGTATCAAAGAATGAAAGGCTGCCTGACCCTGAGTTACCCTCACAATGTTGTTATGCTTAAGCACTTTGTTGCAGCCTTTTATGTTTCGGGGCAAGTACTCACTTCTCTCTTTTAGACCACTCACTTCAAAGAGTCTTGCTACTTTTGCAGTCCAGTGCAGCTGTTTCTTCTTTGACTTTTCAACACTCTAAAGAGGTCTTTTGCAGCAGATTTACCAAATGAACTCTGTCTCATTTGATCTCCTGCCTGCTTCTTCCCTGAGCAGTGATTGTGGGTTCAAGTAAGAAGAAATCCTTAACAACTTCTGTCTTTTCTCAGCTTATCATGATGATACTTATTGCTTCTATTGGGAGGGTTTTGTTTTTCTCGTATTGAGTTGTAATCCAGACTGAGGGCTTCAACCATTTATCTCTTTCCCAGTAAGTGCTTAAAGTTCTCCTCATTTTCAGCAAGCAAGGTTGTGTCATCTATATATCACGAGTTGTTTTCATAGGTAGAATTTAGTATTAATAGCGCTTTCAAATCACGTGTTACATGATTGAATGATTTAATTACTAAATACACGTTCAAATAAATTGTATTATTTATATATCTCTGGGAAAGAATGCACTTTATTGCAACTTTATTGAAAGCGATCACAGACTTTGATCAAATTGGTATATAAAAACAAGGAAATCAATAAACTGTGTTGTACTAATTCCTATAATGACAAAGAATATACTCCGAGAAATAAATAAAATCAAGTTCAGTAACCTCACTGAGCCTCTTGAGCATAATGTCATGTGAAAGATGTAAAATACAAAAGTGTTTGTATGATATTTTTTCACTTACAATAAGATTAAATATGGGTAAAACTAAACTCTAGTACTTAAGTGTCTAAACTAAAAACAAATGCAAAATTCAAATATTGGTTAGCTTTAGGGTGGAATAAATTTTATTGAGAGGAAGCATAAATGGAGGATTCCTTTTCTCCCCTTTCATTTGAAATGAATTTATGCATCATCAAAGACTCCAAGTCCATTTTTCATTTACTTTTATCCCATTTTAGCCACTCAGATCAATAGGTAGATTCTAGGATGAGGAATCTGGTTTTTTTTTTTACTCTGAGTTTTCACTCTTGTTTTTATTCATTTTATTTTCTATGAAGCATATTCTATGCAATTATACAGCCTATCTCAACAAATGACATCAATAATAATAGCTCCTTGAGCCCTGCATAAATTTGGTTATCTTTTTTCCAACCTCTCTGTCCTTCCTCCTGTCTGTATTTTCTTCTCCTTTCCTAATCGCTCCCATCCAGTCCCTGCCCTCCTCGTGTTCTTCAAAATCTTATATTTTGGCATAAAAGTCACTTCAATTTTTCTTTGTTTTCCCTTAAATTTATATTGTCATTAAATATTTAACTTTATAAAATTGACTGTTTGCTAAATGCAATGTTCCCCAGCTTTCTCTATGTATTCTCTTTTAAGAGTCATCATTGGTCTTGATGGATGCATTATATTTCATTGTATGAATGCACAATAATTTGTTTATTGATTCCTCTATAATTAGCTTTTTGTTGTTTCCATATTTTTGCTATTATGGAAATTACTGCAATAAACATAGGTGTGTATATGTCCATTTGTGCGGTATTATGTATTATTTGGGGTAGATAGCTCTTAAACACTTGTGGGACCATAGACTAACAGTGTTTAGAATTATCTTAGGAAGCACTGTTCTGATGTTCATAGTGGTCGTATAACTAAGCAGTTCCATCAAAATTATGAGCATTCCACACTCTTGGAATCCTTTCCAGCCTTTGTCATTTTCTGCTTTCTTTTATTTTAAATTTTTCTGTGAATGGGTATCGCATTGTCATTTTAATTTGTGTGTATCTTATTACTAATAGGCATGAATATTTTTCATATGGTTGTTGGCTATGGTAAATTTTTCATATGGTGCTCTCTGGTAAATTTTCTATTCATATCTTGTGCCAATTTTTATTGAGTTATTTATAATTCTCTAGCTGAGATGCAAAAATGGAGAATATTTGAGTGCTAGCAATAGCACATCTTTATTAGACTCAAACTTTTGTGAGTGCTCAGATTATGCAAATTTAAGGTACACACTTGTTTTTATACACATTTTTTGTATATGTGTTGTATATTGCAACAAAATAATTGTGCTATGGCTAAAATTCTCTATGTCTTAACATTCATCTACATTAAGTATGACATTCAAATCATGTAAATAGTATTCCATGTAATTTTTCTGAACAGCATAGCTATTTTTTTTTGTTTTGGGGGGCACACTGCCCTCTGTTGGTGAAAGTAAGAGACCCAGCCTTTGCTTCTGTGGATCCACTGCTGGAATTGAGGTTCCATTCCAGTGGGCCATTTTCCCGCACACAACCACTACACCACCTGTGCTCAGCCCCCAGCATACCTATTTTAATAAACATTTTTGAGGACTTCTTATGACTATTTGCTAAACACGAGTATAGGTAATCAATATCAAGAATTACAGAAAACAGAGTATCTGCCTTCATATAATTTATAAATATTCTGCTACACCTAATTCCTACACTTCTGGGACACTAATTTATGCAGTCTGATGATATGTCATTTTTCATATCATAATTAATGAAATTAATGTAGCTTGAGGATATGTAATTTTTATCCAAGGAAAGTGTTACTAAACTGTTAATGCTGTGAGATGTCATAAAATCAATTCCATTTTATAGAAACGATGCATAACAGTGAAATATAACCCAATCCTGTTCCATATACACAATTGATACTATTTTTGAAAGGCTCATTCTAGTCAGTGTGTCAATCCATTTTGTGCAGAGTCTTCCTATTTTTTTGCTGACCCTTGACTCTTCCTTCATGACATTAGTGTCTCCTGAGAACATGTCTAAATTACATTTTAAGAAATCTTGCTATCCTTGTGTCTCAGGAGCAATTTGCCTGGACTTAACACAGTTTTGCTAAGTCTGGAGTACATGATATTTCAATATTCTTTAACACCATAAATCAGAAACATCAAATCTTCTTCAATCTTCATTAATCATTGTCCACTTTTCGTATGTATTTGAACTGACTGAACATCTCTGGCTTGAGTCAGGCACACCTTAGTAATTCAAATGTCATATTTTCTCTTTAACACTGTGAGGTCTTTTGCAATAGATGGAACCAATATTATGATTTGTTTCTTCACTGTTATTTCTATGAGTGTTGAAATGAAATCCTTGACACCTTCAATAGACTTTCTATTCATCATGATGTTGATTAATGACCTATTGCGATAAATTCTGCCTCCTCTTATGTAATGCATAATGATTAATAGGTAGTTTAGGCCTTCCTCTTCTTAAACAAATAAAGTCTCCTTTGACTATACATACATGTGGGGAGAAGCATCATTTTCCTCACTAGCCTGAGAATGATTCCTATGGGAAGAAAGTTCTGATATACTTTCTCTTGATACCACTCATTCTTCTCCTGACACTCTACTCCTCCTTTGGGTTTCATAATTCATTGCAATGGCTATACAGGACACACCGACACCATTCAAGTTTAGGGGGAGGCAGGGATTATGGACATTCATAAATTGCCACAAATCAGTATCAGAAAATGTAAAATATTAGTTTCTTTGTCGACATGAGTGCCTCTTCTCCGTCATTCCCATTTATGTCTTGCTTGCTCAAGTTTTATAACTCCATTCATGGTATTTAACAGTCAAAGGGCAGGTAACCCTTTAACCAATTTCCTGTCTACAGATACTCAGCTTGACTCATTACAAGAGCCAGATTGCTCACTCCTTGCATCATGGTCTTCATATCTCTCCTCTATTCTATCTCACAATCTTGAGACAGATCCTCATATCTGTTTCATGGTCTCAGTCCTGCAAGAACAGCTGTCTCTTGTGCTACCACCATTCAGAAATTGTGCATACATTCTGCTGTGGCTCTTCTTTCTTGATGGTTGTGTAATTTTCTATTCATGCTCCTGAGATGGCTCATGTTCATTTCCAGAGGATTGGCAAAACTGACAAATTCTTTTCTTAGATTCATTGACATCTCATTTGCGGGTTTTCACACAATCACTGTGTGGGACTTACACATACTAGGGATAGATGAACCATAACAAGTAATTTCACTTCACTTCATCTTGCTCTCTTCCCATCTTGATGCCAGACTCTTCTTCATAAGCAATATTCTCTAACTTCATACTATTTGAGTATCTATAAATAAGGTAAATTACTATGATGAATCATACATCAAAAGCAAACATTTTTCCACATTTTAAACCACACATTATTCTCATTCCTTGGTTTTATGCAAACAAGTGGTATTATGATATTGAAGCAAACATATTTTGCTCACATAGGTTCATTTAAAAAGAACTGCAGGAATAAGTTTATTAAGCTGCTGAAAATTTACTTTTTTTCTCAGAAAATATCAAAATGATTATTCATTAAATTCAAGTCTATTGCGGGAACTCTGGGAAGATGGCTGCCAGATAGGAAGCCCAAGCACGGAGCTCCTGGAGATCGGTGAGTGGGGGTGACAAAGGGAAGGGTAGGGCTCTCAAATTGGGTTTTGTTACTCCAGGAAAGCTCAGAGCCTCCTCTGAATCAGGAGCAGCCCTCACTCCCCACAGATGCGGGCACAGACGCCACCTGCACAGATGCTGCAGATGCTGCCGGTTCTTTGTGCCAGAGGGATCCAGGGCCCGGCTCTGCGACCCTGAGATCTGGGACCCACAGTTAATCAGCGCCCGCACGCAATCGCGTACCAATCCTCCCCACCCCAAGGTGCCCAGGGGACACTCCACACAGACCCACACCTCTCGCTCCCCACCCCCAGGGACTCCTGTGTCCCCAGCACAACGGAGGGCCAGCCCCTCCCCCACCCGGGAGGCCCCGCCCAGGCGCACCTTAAGGGCGCCACCACTGCTCAGGATAAGATCAAGCCATCTCCTAAACCCAAGCCTGCCCACATGGGCCACACTTTCTAACAGGAGCAGAAGGAACACCCGCACTCCCCACAGTCGCTGGCGCTCCTCACAGACGCTGCCTGTTCAGGGCGCCTGTCCCAAACCCTGCAACAGAGAGGCCCTGTTTACATTGTCTACTGGGTAAACAGCCAGCCCATCCTCCCCACCCCAGAGTACTAGAGGATTTTTTCCCACCTATCTGTGGCAAGTGCCCCTAGCCAGGAACAGACAACCCAGCTTCCACCCCATCCCCTAAACCCACTCCCCTGCTCAGCTAACACACTCCATCAGATCTGCAAGGCCTAGCTGCAAACAGTTCCTGAGGGAAGCTATAATATAAGACCAGCCTCCTAAAGAGAGACCCCAGGGCCACAAAACGCCAAGGAAAATGCCACCTAATATGAATAAATCAAACAAAAAACAGCTAGCAGCTTCCAAGAAAAGAAAAGTATCAAGAAAAGAGAAACTGGATCTGATGCAAGAATATCAGCTGGACCTAACAGCAATCATAGAAAATGTGGAGATCGATCAACCACAGAAAGAAATCTTCAAGATGTTACTAACACGTATGCAGCTCTTGAGCATCGCATTAAAGAAGAAAGAAGAATTGATACAGGATATAAGGTTACGCACCAAAGGGAAATCCAAGAACTAAAGAGTGAGCTAACAAAAACTAATAGTAAGCTCTCAGATTTCGGCCAGAGAATGGAGGAGGCAGAAAACAGGACAAGTGACCTAGAGGACTCACAAGTAGAAATTAATAAGTGGGAGAAAAAATCTAACAAGTCTATGAGAGAAGCAGAAGAAAATATTAGATGCCTGGCT
>PVJH01028703.1:0-26994 GCA_004026705.1 Nesogale talazaci
CTTCATAGTTTCCATTGATAGGTCCGAGCATATTCTTATCTGTTTGCCTTTATATGTGATTGCCCTTTTTTCCCTAGCTGCTCTCATAATTTTCTCTTTTTCTTCATAATTGGATAGTTTAACAACTATATGTCTTGGTGTTTTCTTCTTGGGGTTTAGTCTAGCTGGTGTTCTTTCCACCTCCTGTATGGTTATATGGTTTTCATTCATTAAGCTAGGGAAGTGTTCCTCTAAGCATTCCCTCACTATTTTGGATGTTGGTTTTCTTGATGCCTCAGCCTCTGGCAGACTGATAATCCTAATGTTGTTTCTTTTCATAGTATCAGCCAGGCATCTAATATTTTCTTCTGCTTCTCTCATAGACTTGTTAGATTTTTTTTTTCCCACTTTTTAATTTCTATTTGTGAGTCCTCTAGGTCACTTGTCCTGTTTTCTGCCTCCTTCATTCTCTGGCCAAAATCTGAGAGCTTACTATTAGTTTTTGTTAGCTCACTCTTTTTTTTTTTTTTTTTAATTTTTAGGCATCACTTCCCTCAGGTCGTGGGAGTAGGAGGACCAGCCTTTGCTCCTGGGAGCCGGAATAGAACCTCCATCCCAGTGGGCCGCAGTCCCGCGCACAACCACTACGCCACTGGGGCTCAGCCCTAAGCTCACTCTTTAGTTCTTGGATTTCCCTTTGGTGCGTGGCCTTTATCTCCTTTATCAATTCTTCTTTCTTCTTTAATGCATCGCTCAAGAGCTTCGTACATGCTAGTAACATCTTGAAGATTTCTTTCTGTGGTTGATCGATCTCCGTATTTTCTATGACTGCTGTTAGGTCCAGCTGATCTTCTTGCATCGGATCCAGTTTCTCTTTTCTTGATACTGTGGAAGCGGCTAGCTGTTTCTTGTTTGATTTATTCGTATTTGGTGACATTTTCCTTGGTGTTTTGTGGCCCTGGTGTCTCTGTTTAGGAGACTGCTCTTATAGCTTTCCTCAGGAACTGTTTGCAGCTAGGCCTTGCAGATCTGATGGAGTGTGTTGGCTGAGCAGGGGAGTTGGTTTAGGGGTGGGTTGGGAATTGGGTGATCTGTTCCTGGCTAGGGGCGCTTGCCACAGATAGGTGGGGAAAAAACCTCTAGTACTCTGGGGTGGGGGGGACTGGCTGGCTGTTTACCAGGAGACAATGTAAAGCGGACCTCTCTGTCGCAGGACTTGAGGTGGGCGCCCTGAACCGGCAGCATCTGTGAGGAGTGCTGGCGACTATAGGGAGTGCGGGCGTTCCTTTCACTACTGTTAGAAAGTGTGGCCCGGGTGGGCAGGCTTGAGTTTAGGGGATGGCTTGATCTTATCCTGGGCAGTGGTGGCGCCCTTAAGGTGCGCCTGGGCGCGGGCCTCCTGGGTTGGGGGAGGGTCTGGCCCATCGTTGTGCTTGGGGCACAGGAGTCCCTGAGGGTGGGGAGCGAGAGGTGTGGGTCTGCGTGGAGTGTCCCCTGGGCACTCTGGGAACCTTGGGTTGGGGAGGACTGGTCAGTGATTGCTCACGGGCGCTGATTAACTGCGGGTTCCTGATCTCAGGGTCGCAGAGCGGCGCCCTGGATCCCGCCAGCACCAAGAACCAGCAGTGTCTGTGCTGGTGTCTGCGCAGGCTTCTGTGGGGAGCGCGGGCATGCGGGTCGCGCCTGCTCCTGGTTCAGAGGAGGGCTCAGAGAGTTTCTGGAGCCACAAAACCCAATTTGAGAGCCCCACCTTTCCCCGTGTCACCCCACTCACCGATCTCCAGGAGCTCCGGGCGTGGGCTTCCTATCTGGCGGCCATCTTCCCTCCCTCCCTACTAATAGCATTCTATCTGGCTTTCCATTCCCCTTGATACAAGGTCAAGTCCTTTCATTCATTTAAACTGAACCCAATATTATTGAGGCAGGATGAAGATGGGAGGGAAAAAAATCCTTCCATTTCTCTCCTAACAAAACTTATCTCATGCAGTATAGCACCGATGAAACATACAACATGCTTCCCCCTGCCCATTATCATGCCCCCAGTTCTGTCTTTTAAACCCAGATAGATCAGAGCACGTACACTGGTACAGATAAGAGCTCTGGACACATGGAATCCTGGTCAAATAAACCCCACGGGGACAATAATGGGGTAGCGATACCAGGAGGGTAGGGGAAAGGTTGGGGGAGAAAGGGGGGATGGATCACAATTATCAATGTGTAACACCCCCACACACACCCAGAGTGAAGAACAACAGAAATGTGGCTGAAGGGAGACAGCAGACAGAGTGAGATATGAAAATGATAATAATTTGTAACTTACCAAGGATTCATGAGAGTGGGAGGGTGGGGGGAAGGAGAAAAAATGGGGAGCTGAAGTAAAAAGAAAATGTTTTGAAAGGATGATGGCACCATATGCACAAATGTGCTTGACACATTTGTATGGATTGTTATACAAGCTCTAAAAGTCCCCGATAACATGATTTTTTAAAAACATACCTAGCTTCTTAGAGAGGGAATATGACAAAAATATACAGTGAATATTCACTCTCATCCTATGTCTCAAAATAAGAAGCAAGGAAGCAGGAACCTTACCAAGCACAGAGAAGTAGAGTGAGTCCTTGAAGGCCTGTCATTTCTTGACAAACCTTTCTCTCCAGGTCTCAGAGGAGTCAATTTGCTTTATTAGAGTGGAACATTTCATGAATTACCCTGGAAAATATTTGCATGTAAACTACCACCAGCTGATCAGTGTAGAACAAAGGTAAATAAATAATATATTAAATATATTAATTGAATGGCATTGTGTGTTCGTTTTTTTCTTTTTGAAAGGATATCTTTAATACAACAATACAGCGCTTAAGTGTGAAGTCAATCCTAGACCTATGAACCTCAATTACGCACCTCAATAACACTTTAAATCTCTATTTTAGAATTTAGTTTTTGAAGTATTGGATGGATCAAAAATCTAAATGTAAAATCTAGGACTATAAAGACCATCAAGGAAAAAATAGGCACAAATTTAGGGGCCCTAGAATATGGTATAAATGCACTAGCAGATATAACAGAAACACAAGCAGCAGAAGGCAAGATGACTGAGGCTTCCTAAAATTTAGACATATCGATGCATCTAAAGATTTCACCAAAAGAGCAAAAAGAAAACACTGTGATTGGGAAGTGTGTCTGGCCTTCATATTTAACAAGACTCTAATCGCTTATATTTACAGAAAATGTTATCACCACAAAAAGAATATTCTGGCAGCCCACAAACACGAAAAAAGTATTTCCAACAGAAAGATGTACATATATATGCATATGTGTATATACATATTCTCAACCCAGCATCAATATGAAAGTTCAAAAAATATAACAATAAATAATGGCAAGGGTATAGAGAGACAGGAGCACTCATACACTACTGATGGAACCAAAAAATTTTGTAATCACTGCAGAAAACTATGTGGTGCTTCCCCAACAAGCTTTCATAAAATGTCTTCCTAATAAACCCTCATGACTGTCCTGTGTCATGAAAATCTATAAAGAAAATCTATAAAGAGTATATCCCTTGGTAATCAAAAAAAGAAAAAAAAACATTCATCATAGCCTGAACTGACCTCTCCTCCTTGAAATGAACTAACCCAAAATATAACCTCAGACACCACTGTCTTGATTGGACCTTGGTCTGTGGATCATATCGACAAATCCAGAACTCATCCCTACTTACAATCTGTTCCATAAAATCATCTTCATCAGCTTCAATTTAGCTTAAAAGACTGAAGGAAAGATCAACTCCTTCAGCTAGCTGATGTTTGCATATGGTCTGGGGTTCTCTTTAAACCAAAGGTTTAGAGAGGCCAAGATCTGATGGTGAACCATGCGAGAGCTCAACATCACAAGATTACCAGCAAGGGTAGGTCTCCAGTCTTTTCCCACTAGACTCTGGAGTTTAATCATCAATTCTTCATTTGTCTAGACACTCTCTTGCCTCATCTTTGAGCTCTTCCTGATCTTCCTTAAAATACTTGATTCCCCCCCCCCCAATAAAATGATTTATAAAAAAAAGAGGGGGAAAGAGGAGCTTATTTCAAGAACTCAAGTAGAAAATATTTGGAAATGAAGATGGCAACATGTGTACAAATATGCTTGATGCAAATGGTGTAGGGAACGTTATAAGCATTGTAAGAGTCCCCAGTAAAATCATTTTTAAAATACTCGATCCATTTAAAAACTGTTATTTTATGTATGTGGCACAGCAGCATGGTGAATTCATTGCAAAGCTTCAGTGATTTAGGAAGAATGAACTTTGTTAAAATTGACATTTTTTTTTTAAAAATGGAAATTAACCCTGACCTTAAAAGCACTTTTTCCATCTCACACACACATACATACACACACACACACACACACACACACACACATTTCTCTCTCTTTTTAAAGTAACCTAATAAAACTAAGACAAGTGCTTTACTAAGAGAACTTGTTTTCAGACATTCATGAATCACAGAGCCATGTTTAAATGCATAGATGTGGGATAAACTTGGGCATGAATATACTGGAACCCTCATAACAATATTTTATGACTGAACTGCATATCTTAGATTAAGACTCGATAAGAAAGAGGCACCATCTTGGAATATCTTTATTTCAAAAAAGAGAAACACCCTTGGAGAATGACATTGCCCACAGGGCAATTTAGGATCTTCCTCCCTTCTGACATGTCTACCTGATTATTACATTCAGCAGTATATATAAGTTTCTATTCTACATGCAAGACATAGGCCCTTTCAGAGTAGGCCCAGTCTTTTGCACTTTGGTATCTGAAAATGATTTCAAAGCCTATTGAAGATAGTTGGGGGTGCAAGAAATGCAGAGTTCTTTGTCCCTCCCCTCAAATATCTCCAAATTCATCAAATCCACTGAGCGTGAGGTGTGAAAAAGACTGGTAGTAATTCCTTGTGTTTCACTCTAGCATAGGTTCCCAAACTTATTTAACCAATGGCCTCATTTTTTAAAAACTACTCACCTACCCTTGAAATCAATAATAATAATAAAGTGTAGGTATTGCCTTTGAAGGTGCCCTAGAACATTACATCACTGTACAGTATAGCCCACTTAAGGAAACAGGGCTGGGTAGCTAAACTTCTTAGGCTGTTGGTGCACCATTCAACCAGGTGTACAGAAAGGTCAATCAGTGGTCCCAAATGGAAGACCATTGAGGTAATCACATATGACTCTCTCTCATATGAGAGGGCTACAGTGTTAGAACAGAACCGGAGTAGCTATTTGAGGACAGGGTGGTGGCTAGTATGGTTTTGCCTGGGCTCTTATCTCTTTATCCCAAACATCTTTCCAAATTGAATTAAGTTCAGGTTAAATGAAGCATTTAGTGTGGCGGTTTAAGTATGGAGTTTGAAATAGGTTCAGTAAAGGCATTTGATTCATTCTACTGAGAAAACTCCTCTTCATTGGATGTATATTTTCTAACCTCTAAAAGAACTCAAGCCTTGCTAGAGAATTCTGTAGCTTAAATTTGATCTATTATTTTATGCAGAGGGGTCATAATGCATTCCGAAGACTCGGGCACATATATATCACTCTTGAAAGGTGCTAATTTGGTGACCAGGCTCTAATTTGTTTAGTTGAACACATTAATTGCCTGGTGGACAGAATTAAACCATTTGGGGCTTCAATAAATTGGAAGTTCAAAATAAATAGCTTGGTCATTGTAGAACATTCATTCTGATTAAAGCAACTTATTTGATCAAGAACAGTGTAAGTTTTCTCTCTATCTGAATTTTTGTTTTGTTGTTTTGTTTTTTGTTTTTTGGGCCTCACTGCCCTCTGGTGGTCGTAGGTGCTACCCAGTGCCACTCCTGAGAGCCACCGCTGGATTTGAACCGCCAAGCCCGTGGGCCGCAGTCCCGCACTCAACCACTTACGCCCCCGGGGCTCAGCCCCTCTATGTGAGTTTTTAATGAGAACATATCAATATACCCTAAGGATATTAGCACATGAAAGTGTAACGAGAGTAAAAAGGAAGGTGCTTGGGTCTGAATTGTGCAGTAACTGAAAATTCCAAACACTAATTCTTCATCCTCATACTTGTCTAGTTTTTACCTGGAGTCACTCGTCATTATTTACATATTATGCATTTGCAAATTTGACTACTCTTTAATAACTAATGTATCTGTAACTCCCACATCAATGTTCCTGGTGCTTTTGTGGGCATTTTCAGTCACATGCAGAGTGGTGTAGTTTTGAGATTGCCTGGCACATGGGTGCCCAGCGGAGGTTGAACATGAGGACACTCTGTCTTCTTGGTTTTAATCTCCTACTGTAAGTGCTCTTTACATGCTCTACTTAGTGCCACCTTATTCTTTTGCATTTTTGTATTTTCCGTGGTGATTTTGATGTGTATAGTAGCTCCCAAGTGTAGCGATGAAGTATTATTGTTCAGTGTTGCCAAGTACAAGAAAGCTGCAATGCAAAGTTATTATGGAGAAAATATGCGTTAGATGAAGTTTGTAAGTTATAATGCTGTTTGCCATGAATTTGATGTTCATGAATCATTGATGCATATTACATAAGATGCTTTTAAACAGGAAACACTCATCAAACAAGGGTGTTGACTGGTTGATGAGAATTATGTGACCAGAGGCTTGTTAAAACCTAGTCCGGTAATTCATTAGGAACAATGGCTAAACCACAAACCAAACAGTGCCATCCATTGAGTTGGTGCTGATTTGTAGAGACCCAATGGGGCACGTAGAACTTCCCCTGTTGGTTTCCAAGACTGTGAATTTCTTTCTGTCTCTTCCAATTAGTTAATTCCAACTCACAGTGAGCCTACAGAAGAGGGTAGAACTGCCTCTGTGGGTTTCTGAGTGAAACTCTTTACAAGAATAGAAATCTTCTATTTATTAAGTCAGCGTTTGAGTAACTTTATAGGACATAATTATCAAAACAAATGAAAATAGATTATATTATATGCCAGGCACTTTGCGAAACTTTTCATTCATTAACTCCTTTGTTCCTTACAAGACTCACTCAAAGAAATGGTGCTGTTCTCAAAATACACTGAAGGTGCTGCAGAATGAAGAAATAATTGCTCATAGTTGTCATCAAATCATTTCCAACTCAGGGAGATGCTTTGCAAATGTATAACATATGACATTTTTTTCTGATTCCTTTCAACCCTTTGACTTCATCACTTGTAATCACTTTTTCCACCTCCCATAATATTCTCTCCAATTCACTCGCACTTTCTAAAAATCAACAACTTTTGATTCTTGGGAAAAGTCAGTTTTCCATGCAGCAATGCATACACACTGACTGATTCAAAACATTGATTGCAATCTCCACAAAATAGCACCATTTATTCTACTTTCTGTTTTTTCTATTTTTATTGCTACTTCTTTCCTAATCCTTCTGAACGTGGTCCTTGAAACAGTTACAAAGGGGTATCACTTCTTTGTGTATGGACCCCTCTTCTTTGGGGTATGTATTGTTCTACTAAAACTTCATTGTTGTTGCTAAATGCCACTCACTTGGTTCCAACTCAGGTCCACCTTCTGTATAACAGGACAAAACACTGCCCCACCCTATACCTGCCTCGTGTTATCATGACTATGTCAATAGATGCTCATTGAGGGTGTTCTTCTTTTTAACTGACCCTCTATTTTACCAAGCAGTCTGTCTTTCTCTAGGAAGTTCATTCCCCTGATAACATATCCAAAATAAGGTTCTCTTCAGCCTATGGGTCTGTGTAAGTTTCTTGACCTTGTGATCTTACTAAAATTACTAATTCTTTATACTGAGTTGTTGTCACCATGAATGCAGAATGGGTCCTATAACAATTATAGCGGGATTCTCAGTAGAACATTGTGTGTATCTGTTGCCTTTAATTCTTGAAAATTTCCCAATGTCTTCCCTTGTCTCCATCATCTTTTGCCACTCCACCCCTTCTTACTAATTATGACTTTCTTAACTTCATCGTTTCTTCCACTTGCTTTAGCTACTCCATGATTAAGAGAAAGTTTCCGTCTCTTCTTAGTTCCATGATGATCTTTACTTTCTTTCCTGTCTTCTTCGTGACTTTTTCCTTTTTCATCAGTGATGCTTTTGATGTCCTCCCCTAGCCCATGGGATCTTTTGTCATTAGTGTTCAATACATCAAATCTGTTCTTGACAGGGTCTCAGGGTAGTCTAAATTCAGGTGGAATGTATTGAAGATTATATTTTGACTCTTGTTGAGGTATTGTAATTTTCTTCAGCTTCAATCCGAACTTTCATAAGGAGCAATGGATGCTCTGTTCCAGTCAGCCCTGATCTTGTTTTGGTTACTAATATTAAATTCCTCCATCATCTTTTCCCACAACTGTAGTCAATTTGATTCCTGTGTATTCAAACTGTAAACGTCCATGGGTATGCTGTGTCACTGGTAAAAAGGGTTTGCAATGAAGATGTGATTCATCATGTAAAGTTCTATCATGCTATCTCCAGCTTTATTTCTATCACTAAGTCCATATTTTCCTACTACTGATACTTTCTCTTTGATTCTAATTTCCATTTCAATCATCAGTAATTATCAATACATCTTGTCTACACATTTGATCAGTTTCTTCATCACTGGTTTAGTGGTTGGTTCAGTAAATGTAAATAATATTTGTATTAATTGTTTTTTTCTTGCAGATGCATAGCTATTACCCTATCACAGTTAGCACTGTACTTCAAGGTAGATTGTGAAATGTTCTCTTGAAGGAAAATTAAGCCATCCTCTTGATTGAGTCATACCCAGCTTTGTAAATCATGTGATTCACACTGGCAAGTAACACTTTCTCTTCACTATTGTCTTGAATTTGAGAAGACAATTTTCTACAGGAGCTGTTCTGTCCTGTCTTTTAAAGGTCCTATGAGTAATCATTGACTTGATAGCAATGAATTTGGTTTGGTATTTTCTAGGAGGTCAATTTCACTTCATTTCTGACAATTAACAAATTTCCTAGATGCATTTCATCTTCTGATTAGTAATACTGTTTGCAACTGCTTCTTTTCATTTTGAGGTATGTCCCATCAGCAAATGAAGACCCTAATGCTTTTCTCCATCCATGTCATTAAGGTCAATTGTAGTTCAAAGAAGCAATTTTCCAAAGTTATTGGTGCCTTCCAGTCTGAAGGACTCATCATTCAGCACTAGATCAGAAAAGGTACCTCTGCCAATCATAAGCTTTATGATGGCTAATTTTTTTCAGGCGTATATCACCTCTCCCTTCTTCTTAGTCTAGTAGCTCCCTGAAATCTGGGGAATGCTTCAAGTACTTGGCACACTGATGGCATAGGTTTCAGCAGCATTCATGCTGAACACAAGCCAACACAGTACAAGAAATGTAATTATGTTAGAGGGAGGACCCTGCTGTCATCGAGTGGATATCCACTCATAGTGACCCGATAGGACAGGGCAAACTCTCCTTGCAGGTTTTCTGAGACAGTGATTCTGTATGAGAGAAGGAAGCCCTATTTTTATACCAATTATAAATTACATGCAAAATGCAGTGACTATGAAGGAAATTAGAACAAATCCATGAGAACAAATGCATAACCTTGAAAATTTCCCACAAAACTTTCAAGAATATATTGGGCACAGTGAACATTGATGGCATTCACAGAAGTTGTGAAGTGACATCAAAGGCATGAAGAAAGCAAAGCATGATAAAAGGACAAGGAAGAAAGAAAGAAAGAAAACCTAAATGGATGTCCCAAGATACTTTGAAACATGCTCTAGAGTGCAAAGAAGTTAAAGCAAGGGGAAGGAAGTATGAAGGAAAAAAGCTAAATGGAAAGTTTCATTCAGAAGTTTTATTAAAAGAGTGTATCTTTTAATAATCACACAAAGCACTGCATGATTCCACTGCAAGATGGAAGGGATACACAAAGTGACTATGCCAAAAAGAATTGACCAATTTTCAGCCATTGTAAGATATAACATATGGTCAGAACTGAGTACTGAGGGAAGAAATCCAAGCTGCACTGAAGGCATTAGTGAAAAATAGCCTCAAGGAATTGACAGGCTATCAACTGAGATATTTTCACAATCAAATGCAACCCTGAAAGTCCTCACTTGTCTATGTCTAAAAATGTGAAAGAGAGACGATGAATCACGGACAAGACAAGATGGCAGTGTCTGAGAAGCTGAAGGAGCCGGTGGAGAGAACACACGCCTTTGCCCTGATAGTCAGAGCTCTGAAGCTGGGGCAGCCACATGGAGACCTCTGGCAGCCCTGAGTTTGCTTCTGCCACCACGGGATGCTGTTGATGAACCCTGAGCCCTGGAAGCGAGGAGCCATGTGGAGACCCCTGCCAGCACTGGGATTCTGCACTCACTGACCTGTGACTTCGTGAGCCGGAAGAAGACTTTATAGACCGATTTCACACATATGAGTTAATATTGGACTTATGACTTTGAACTGGACTGGGCTGGGATGTTTTCTCAATGTCCTGTTCCTCTTGGATATAAACCTTTTCTTTATATCAAAAAAAAATTGTGAAAGACAGCTACTTAGCCAACCAACTGGAAGATATTCATATGTGTGCTCATTTCAAATAAAAGTGATCCAATTAAATAGGATATTATCAAATAATATTAATGTCACATGCAAGTATAATTTTTCTAAAGGATAATCCAAAAATTGTTGCAGCAGTGCATTAACAGGGCATTACCAGATTATCAAGCTGGATTTAGAAAAGAGACTTGAATGAAAAATATCATTGCTGATGTTAGATGGATCTTAGGATAGGAGCAGAGAACACCAGAAATATATTTCCTTATGTTTTATTGACTATACATGGATATTTGACTTGATTATAAATGGTAAGAAATTGTGAATAATACTGGGATAAATGGGAATCTTGGAACAATTGCTAGTGATCATGCAGAAACTGGAGATAGACCAAGAGTCAGTTCTTTAAAGAGAACAAGGGAATACTTTGCGATCTACAATCAGGAATGATGTGTCATGGTTAGATACTTTTATATAATTACTCAATGTGTATGCTGCAAAAACCTGAGGAACTGGACTACATAAAGAAGAATGCCATATCAGAATTAGAGGAAGATTCACTGACACCCTCTGATATCTAGATGACACAACTTGCTGATTGAAAGCAAAGAAGACTCGAAGTACTCTCCTGATGAAAATTGAAGATCACATTGTTCGTTATAGATTACAGCTCAACATTTAAAAGAAAAAGCAAGACATCTCACAACTGAATCCACAAGCAACAAATATAAATAGAGAGAATTTTGAAGTTGTCAAGGTTTTCGTTTTACTTGAACCCACAGTTCAAACTCTGCAAGGTTCAATCAAAGAAATCAAATGATATATTAAATTGGGAAATCTATAAAAAGGCATTTTCAAAGTGTTAAAAAACAAAAACACCACCTTGGCAGATGTCGCTAAACCTGCCTGGCCCAAGCTATGGTATTTTCAATTGTCTCTTATGCATATCAGCCCTGGGCAATGAAGGAGGATGACCAAGGAAATATTGATGTCCTTGAATTATAATGTTAGAGAAAAATTTGAATGCCAATAGAAAAAACAATATGACCTAGAAGAAGTATAGCCAGAATGCGCGTAAGAAGCAAGGGCGGCGAGATTCCATCTCAGGTACTTTTGGCATGTTATCAAGAGGGAGCCAGTCTCTGGAGAAGTGGACCGTGCCTAATCAAGTAGAGGGTCAGTAAAAAAGAGGAAGGCCCTCAAGGAGATGGAGTGACATCATGGTTGCAACAGTGATTTCAAACATAAAATGATACAAGGATGGCTTAGGACAAGGCAATATTTTGTTCTGTTGTGCATGGGATATTTATTATTCATGACCAACGCTAGGGCACTTAATAGCAATGATATGGAAATATGTTCACCCTTGAATATAAGAAACAGTATTAATTCGATATAGTTACTATTCTTTGTATAAATATTTGCTAGCATAAAGTACACATCACAAGGAGTCGAGTGAGATCTACTAAAAACTTTAAAACTTCATTTAGTTTATAAAATACACAAAGACTGTTTTTACCAGCAATGTATCTTAGTGAGCCTTTATTGATTAAGTCCTCTGAAGTGTCAACTTGCAGACTACTGTTATTCTCAGGCCCTATAATTTTTTGCATTTTTCCACCTTGTATTTCCAAACCTAGTTGGACTTTGTCATCCACCTTCCAGTTTGGGGTGAAGGTTATCACCTGGTCATTTATACTGCTCTCTTCTCAATATAATAGAGACATATGGCTAATGTGTCCTTAATTGTGTTATTTTTTTGTGCTCTGTTGCTATCACATCTCCTGAATTTTCTTCAGCCAATTACTGTCAAGTGCATTTAATTTCTTCTATTTCATGTTAGCCCATTGCCAATATGCTCGTCCCCATAGAGGGGATATTCTGCTTGCAAAATGCTGGGTTTTAATTTTACACTGACAGAGAAACTCAGGTGACTCAGGAAGAGTAGCATACTTGAAAGTGAAGCTATTATTTCTGGAAGGTTTCAAGAGTCATAGTAAAAGCTGGTTTCTTTTACCCTCCCAGTGTATATCCACATTCTTTATATAGTATGTCTTCTCGTGGCATAATTACAAGATGATGCAAAGAGTACCACAGCTTTCTGGGAAAATAGGCTGAATTACTCTCTATGATCCCACACATAATGTCATGTACTCACCCTCCACTCAAAGAAAAACCCACTGAAATTTCAATCCCACTGCCATGTGTCGGATCCAACTGTATGGAAGGTTCCCACAGGTGCACATCTTTACAAGAGCAGATAGCCTTATCTTTCTTCTGCAGAGGAGCAAGGGCTGCAAGTTCAGCAATTCAAAACCCCAAGCCACCAGCTGCTCCAAAGGAGAAAGGCAGGGCTTTCCTGTAAAGAGTTACAGTCTCAGAAACACATAGGGACAGTTCCACTCTGTCTTAATAAAGAAGAAGAATTACTGCCCTTGAGTTGATGCCAACTCACATCATAGTGATCTTATAGAACAAAGTAGTTCTGTCCCTGTGAGTTTCTGCCACCGTAACCCTTTACAGGAGTAGAAGGACCTGCCTTTCCCCCACAGAGGAGCTGATGGTTTTGAAGACCTTCTCGATCACACCCCAACGTGTAACCAAGCGTAACACCATCAGCATTGATGTGGGGGCAGTGAGTGCTTTGGGGTTCACGGTCAACACTTGAGGACAATGCCACCAGGCCTCTTGAATTCTCAGTAGAAAAGTCCAAAGATGAAACTGACAGATTCAAAATCTCTATATTCCCATGAAGTAAAAAGCCTTTCCCCCCCCCCTTAATTTACTCACTTGAGCAATTTCCTATTCCTCATAAAAATTGGTGTCAAGGTTAACTTATGTACTATCTTAGAGCTACAAAACGTAGAAATACTTGAGAGAGAAAGCTCCACAGAAACTGTGGTGTGCTTCGTCCACAGGATTTTTTTTACAGTATAGGGTTTGGGTTGGTTTTTTGAGGTAGGTTGAGTTGTCTCATTTGACTCGGTTTTTGTTTGCCTATAAAAAGTGAGTGGGCTAGTCTCCTGGAGACTAGCCAAGTTTCTTTGCAATCTTTTAATTTTTTTGAGTGCATTGTTTTCACCGATTTAGTGACTTGGTGGCAAGATGGGATTTGCAATTTGCATCTCTTAGGTTAGATTACATCTGTAGGTTTTAGTGTCTAACCTTAAGGTACTAAAAGGGAGGACTTTAAAAACAAAAACCTCACTATAGTAGTTTATGCAGATCATGACTTTCATAAATTTAGCTATAGAGAGAAAATTCATATTTCTTTAATCGGCACAACATTTTATCCTGAAATTTCCAGGGCGTGTATATCAAATTTTTCCACAAAGATTGTTCAAAGGTGTGTAGGCACTGAATATCTCAACAAAGATTTAAAGAGGATGCTAGAAGTGGACTTGGAATGCTGGGTGGCAGCTGGTGTGACATGACAGACATGAATAGATGTGCCAACAAAGCCCTTATGGTTTATTGGGTAATTATGGGAAGTGTAGAGGGTGCCAACCAATCAGATTCCCACACAGCTACTTTGAAACCCACTTACTCTTAAAGTAGATCATTAAAAATGCACTTTGGTGGAGAAGCTTTGCTCCTACTTGACATAAATAGTCTATTTGCAAAGTTAGTCATTTGGTCAAAATGTAGCACATCAGTGATGGTACAGTGAACAACCACCTCTATATTGCACAAGCATCTTCCCATTAAAAGCATTTTGGAGAAAAGCTTTCAAACATGAGAGGAGTGAATGGCTCAGCATTGGACATGTACCCATCCAGCCTCATCCATAAAACCGCGTGTTGACACACAAAAGCAACCTTGTTCTATTTGTTTGCAGGCCTTTGAAAATTTAACTCTATCGCTTAGGTGTACAGTACATATCAAATCACATTTTTAAATGCCAAACAGCAGAAAACTTTATCATTATTATTATTATTGCGTAAACCCATCTCTTCCCTATCTAACAAGTAAAGAAGTTTTTTTAAAAAAATCTTACCATCGCCAAAAAACTTCTCAGGGGAAGACGTTTTCTTAAATAGCATAGAGATGACAATTCTTCAATATGTAATTATTCTTTATCTTACTCTTTAAAACTTCAAAAGACTCCAGATACTATATTTGGGGAAAGAGTGTTGGGATAATATCAAGAAAACAAGGAACATTTTAACTTAAGTCTAAAATGTAGTTTTAAATTCTCTATGGTATTAACCAGGGTAGGAAGTTTATTTTCTAATGTGGCATTCACTTTTATTCTCGTTCACTGTTCTATCATTGATCTGCATGGCTAATCTTAAAAGTCAAGTTTCTCAATAGACCCTTAATCCCCTAAAGAAGTATATATAGATGGTAAGGCCTAAGAAGCATTCCCAATAAATTTTATTTGACTCATAACTAAAGAAAATGCTCTAGATTTTTAATAATTGGTTGGCACCAGCCAATTAAAATGAACTCCTGAATGCCACTGCACTGGAATCCACAAGTTCTTGGTTGGGAGGGTCCATGGAGTGAATACCCAGAGAGTGGTCACAGAACCAAGGTGAAAGGGCAGCACCCCTGAGGGCTGAGACTCAAGAACAGGGCCACTGACAGACCAGCAAATGTATTTACTGATTGTGCAAGCATGTTGATGTGTCTCAATGTTTTAACTTTGAGGTTAGCCATACCCTTCCTAATGGCTACACATCCACCTTCCTCCCAAATCCATGAAAACATCTATATTATATTGAGGCTAGACTCAAACTAGAAGTGGAGTCTAAGTGGAGACTGATGGCTTGCATTTTCAATATAAATGTTGATCAATTGCACTGTAAGTCTTAGATTGGAACCTAACAGGAAAGGTGAAAGAAGAGAGAAGAAATAAAGGAAGGCAGAGAGAGAGAGAGAAAGAGAGAGAGAGAGAGAGAGAGAGAGAGAGAGAGAAAAGAGGGGAAGAAAAGAAGGAAGGAAAGAAGGTAGGAAGGAAAGGAAAACTCTGAGATAGGGGTTACCTGTCACAGTGTCCAGGATTGAATGACCTATGGAAAGGGAAGCAATGCTGACAAAAATCATATCTTTTTCTTTACTTTTTTATTTATTTTTTTAATATAGATTCTATTGGGGGTTCCTATAGCTCTTATAACATTCAACACATCATTTGTACTAAGCATACTTGTACACATGTTGCTATATTCATTTCCAAATACCTTCCACCTGATCCCTTGGTATAAGTTCCTCTTTGCCCCTTTCCTCATATCTTAAGCAAAAAGAAGATGAAGGAAGTAAAAAAGAAGTAATCTTTTCTCTAGCGGAAAAGAATACAATTGTAAAGATGACATGGAGCACCAAGGTAGGTGCTGGTTTCTATCAGAATCCTAAATCACTTTGAAGGCATTATTCCATCTTCAAAGTAATAGATGAAAAAGTTTACACTGAAGACAAAGCACCTGAAGTTGAATCACATCATCAACCTGAGGCTGATGAGACACTGAATGGATTTTCTATTACGTTTCTACAGACTGAACATCTGTCTTAGAGGAAAGTTATTCAGCCTCAGCCAAAAGCTTTCATTTCAGGAATGCTCATCACACTCTGAGGGTAGTGAACTGAAAGAGACTCTGAGAAGACCAGACAGGCCAATGGGAAATCGTTTTAACTTATGAAAGCTTACTCTGAACAAGAAAGGACACGGGAGTCTAAGCAGCATGAAAAAACACCTGTGGTCTAGTAACCAAAGACTTAAAAGATGAGCCCTCACCTTGCCGCTGTGAGGAAAGTGACCTTCCACTTTCTAAAGAGAAGCCGCGTATCAAAGGATGTGTATATTACCCCAGGCACAAAGCATTCTATCACTGAGGCTGAAGAAAACTCATGTACTTCTATTTTCACCCTGTGTTGTTATTAGGTGCCAGCGAATTGGCTCGGACTCATAGTGACCCTAGGCACAGCAGAATAAGCACCCGTCCTGAGTCATCCGCCTATGTGTTGCTATGTTCGAATCCACTCTTGCCGCACTGTGACAATCCATTTTCTTGAGTGTCTTCTTTTTTGCTGACCCTCCACTTTACCAAGCATGTTGTCCTTTTCCAGGACTCAATCTTTCCCTAAAAGCATGCCTAAAACATGTGAGATGAAGTCCTGCTAGCCTTGTTTCTAAGGAGTGCCCAGGAGCCCTGGTGGTTTAGTTACACAGAGGGCTGCTAAGTGCAAGGTCAGCAGTTCAAAGCCACTAGCAAGCTCTGAGGGAGAAAGATGAGATTTCTACTCCCACGAGGAGTTATTGCGAAGGAGGAGGAACGCAGAGTGGAGACCCAAAGCCATCTTTAGGCAACTGGACTTTCCCTCACAGAAGGCTTTCCAAGGCAGTCAGGGTACAGTGTAGCAACGATGAAGCATACAATGTTTCTCTACTTCTAAAATGCTCTCTCTCTCTCTCTCTCTCTCTCTCACACACACACACACACACACCTTCATCATGATCCCAATTCTACCTTAAAAATTTGGCTGGACCGGAGATTGTGCACTGGTACAGATAGGAACTGGAAACACAGGGAATGCAAGACAGAAGAACCCCTCAGAACCAGTGGTGAGAAGGGTGACAATGGAGGGAAGGACCACTGGAGGGGAGGTAGGGTAGAAAAAGAGAACAGATTGCAGGAATCTGCATATAACCTTCTCCCTGGGATATGGACAACAGGAATGTGGGTAAAGGGATATATCAGATAGTGTAAGACATGAAAAAATAATAATAATTTACAAATTATCAGGGGTTCATGGTGGACGGGGGGAGCAGGGATGGAGGGGGGAAATAAGGAACAGATACCAGCGACTCAAGCAGAAAGCAAATATTTTAAGAACGATGTGGAAAACAAATGTACAAAAGCACAATGGATGTATGTGTGGATTGTGATGAGTTGCATAAGTCCCCAATAAAATGATTTAATTTTTTTTTAAGTAAAAAGAGTTACAGTCTGGGAAACTCCCAAGGCAGTTCAACCCAGTCCTTTAGGGTGGTTGTGAGTTGAAATTGATTGATTGTGAGTTTGGTTTTGGAAAGAGCACTCTAGTTGTACTGCCTTTAAGACAGATGTGTTTGTCCTTCTGGTAGTCCATGGTACTTTCAGTATTTGCCACCAGCACTATAATCCAAATGCATCAATTCTTCTGCAGTCTTCCCTATAAATTTTCCAGATCTCACATATAAACTCAAAATCAAACTCGCTGCTATGAAATTGATTCAAACACATAGCGAAACTACAACACAGGGTAGAACTGCCCTTTGGGGTTTCTCAGACTGTAGATCTTTAGAGGAGTAGATGGTCCCATCTGTAGGAGCCACTGGTGATGTCTAACCACTGACCTTGTGGTTAACAACTTATTCATAGCTCACTGGGCTACCAGCACTCCTGCATGCACATAAGTTGATTGAAAACACCATGATTTAGGTGAGACTCATTTTAGTCCTCAAAGGTCTGCACAAGAGTCATCGGTAAATGATGAACAGAACAAGGAGATGAATACAATTTTGATTCATTGTGTTACCCTGTTCCGACACAAAATAGTGGAGGTGAGAGGTAGATATCAGAGACTGAATATCAGTCATAGTCAACCCTCCTTCAAGAATTCTTTAGGGGAGCTTCATAAGATTCTGGAACTCATTAACAAACCATGACCACGTGCCAGATTGTGTATCTTTCTTCCATGTCAATTTATCGGCTTCTTTAAGCTCTTCAAGAAGGAAGTAACAATTTGCAAAATATGGGGTAAGTAAGCAAGTTTAATTCATTCCTTGGTCCTCCTAGATTTAGTTCTAGCAGAAGACCTTGCATCAAAGAAATAAATAAGTTAAAACTGTGTCTTCTTTCTCGAGAAAAAAAAAATGATACACAAGCTACCAGTTCTTAGTTCTGAATGTATTTCCAAATGGGTAGGTGTAGAAAAAGATCAACTGTACTTTATTACCTTAAAGCTCTGTTTTCCAGCCACTTGTTCACAACCATTTTCTTAAGATGCTGATAGAAATCTCTCAAAAAGTGACATGATGCTTAATAGAAAAGCTCTTCTTAGAAGGCAAAGCTCCCTGGAATGGTATCACATTGGCGAGAGACCTTCATTTCTTGCAATACAGCATCCATCCAAGAGATAGTCTCTCCAAGACTAATATTGCCAAGAATACTACAGGAAAACATGTTGGCATTCACAAAAATTGAAGGTAACCCAGAAACTGAAAACCTCCAGCTACTCACTGTAAAGGAAGACACACAATTCCATTTGTTATCTGGACCACCTATAAGGTTTATCTAGCTCATTACTAATGAGTGATAACTAGATATTTGTTTAATAAAGCATACACATCAGTTGAAGACTGAGTGAAATCTGGTTCTCTTTAGAACAGTACCTTCCAATGATGTTGAATTAGATCCCGCAAGGTCTCTGTGTCACTTTATGATTGAAGATAGAACCTAAGCACAAAAGTCCCCTACAAGCCAATTAACCTGACTTAACTGGTTTGAGCCCCCAATCTAGTAGAATGGACATAATTTGATAAAGTTAATTTAAAATGTCTTTTATCGGCGGGGCGGGGGCGGGCTCCTTTCTCATCCCGCCGGACGTCAGAAAGGCTCCTCTCCTCCCACCTTCCCCCTGGGGTCTCAGAGGCCCAACCCAGTTGGTCGCTTCTGCCTGGGGCCCGGCCGTGTCCGGGCGGCCAAAGAGCTGTAGTCACGACCCCATCCACCTCCGCGCCCTGTCTGTCCCTCAGCCTTCCCCCGGGTCCCATCCCTTGTCAAATCCCCAAACAGTACCAAGCTTTTCTCTGGAAAAAAAAAATGTCTTTTATCAACCTTTCAAATGTCCTTAAGATAGGGAGTGTGGGGACTGACCAGAGGTTATTATCACAGACAATTCCCTACATACAGCCATTTTAACAAGAGCAGAATAATGTGGTTGATATTATGAGATGTAGATATAGACAGATGTTTTTTTAGTATACTCCCTTCAATTTGATGAGAGTATCCTAACTCATAGAAATGAGTGTGAAGATAGTGCAGGACTGGGCAATATTTCCTGCTATTGTACATAGTATCATTATGAGTTGAACTCAACAACTAGAAACATCAATAAATATTAGCTAAAATTTTCTAAACTCATTTTCCATAACATACTCAGAACTTCATTAATATCCACAATCTCCCCTAACTAGAATAGCACCTTGCTGGGGAAAAAAAAAAATCTACTCTCTTGGGCTGAGCCCCGGTGGCATAGTGGTTGAGTGTGGGACTGCAGGCCTTTGGCTTGGCAGTTCAAGTCCAGCAGCACCTCTCCGGGAGCAAGGCTGGGTAGCTCCCACGACCACCAGAGGGCAGTGATACCCCGCCAAAAAATCTACTCTCTTAAAAAATAATTTTAGTTTAACACACATATGTGGGGGAACAAAAAAAAAAATACCAAACTGGGATTGTACTGGGTGGAGCTGAGTTTTCTTAGTAAGATTTTTCCCCTGGGTGAGCATCAAGCAACTCATTTTCATCCAATGGGAAGATTCTCTCTGATCACGGTGAATTTTCTCTGCCGTTTCACTCACATCGCATTTTTTGTGAGTGCTGACATAAGAGAACAGTATGTGGCTGTGAAATTTTGTCTCCTATTTGGGGAAATGCCACAGAAAGTGTTGTGATGTTGAACATAGCTTACATGGACAGCACTATGGGAAAACTCAAGTTTGTAAATGGTTTTCTTGTTTCAAAAAAAGTGAAACATTGATTGAATATAAGCCTCATGAACTTCTAGAACGGATGAAAATGTCAACTCATAGTAGAGTTGGAGTTTGTTACACCAAGTTAGACTGTTGACCAAGCTTTCTATTTAGAGATTCTGAAAAGATTGAATACAGTGTGTGACCCAAAAAGGCCTGATTTGTGGCAGATGGGGGACTGGTTTTGCCACCATGACAATGAACCTGCTCATGCAGATATCTCTGGATGTCAGTTTTGGGGACAAAAACAGCATGCTTCTCTCGGCCCACGTACCTAAAACACCTGACTTTTCTCTGTGCAAGTCCAGTTTCCACAAATGAATAGGGACATGAAAGGGCAGCAATTGACAATGTAGAAGAAGTGAAGAAAATAATAAAGGAGATGCTATCGGCCATCCAAACAGATCGGTTTGAAAAATGCTTTCAAGAATGAAATTGCAGATTTTACAAATGTATTAACTTCAATGAAGAGTGCTTTGAAAGTGATAAGGTCATTTTGTAAAAAAAATAATAATTAAATACATTGAGGAAGTACTTGAGTGGAGCTCCCATGCCCGTCCACTGTCTTCATACTAACCTTGTAAGTATATGCATGACAGATCTATTTCCCCATCATATATATATATATATATATATATATATATATATATATACCTATGGGCATACTTGTATTTAGATCTCTATAAATGCTCTTTCCCTCCCAGTTCTTTCCTCTATTTCCTTTTACTTTCCTCTTGTCCTACTATCATGCTCAGCCTTCATTTGGGTTTCAGTAATTTCTCTCTGTTACATTACTTTTGATCAATCCCTATCAGGCCTCTCACACCCACCTTGACACTGATTTTGGATCACTTGTTGTTTCCTTATCCCTGGGAACTAAAAATTATATCATTATAAATGAGGGAGAGAACAGATTGGGGACCCAAAACCCATCTGTAAGTGAAGCAACATGCCCTTATAGAATGGTCACAGGGAGAAGACGAGCCAATCTGGGTTCAGTATAGCAACAATGAAAAGCGCAACTTTCCTCTAATTCTTAAATGTTTCCTCCCCCATTCCACTATCATGATCCCAATTCTACCTTATAATTCCGGCTAGACCAGGGGAAGCACACTGGAACCAGAAACGAGAAAACCAGGACAGATGATCCCTTCAGCATCAGTGGTGAGAGTGGTGATACTGAAAGGGTAGAGGGGAGGTAGGTAGAAAGGGGGAATGATTGCAAGGATCTACATATAACCTCCTCCCTGGGGTTCAGACAATAGGGAAGTAGGTGAAAGGACACACTGGACAGTGTACAATAAGACAAAATAATGATAATTTATAAATTATCAAGGCTTCATGAGGGAGGGGGAAGTGGGGAAGAGGGGAAAGATGAGGAGCTAATACCAAGGACTTAAGTAGAAATAAAATGTTTTGAGAATAATGATGATAACAAATGTGCTTCATAAAGAATAGAAATATGTATTGATTGCGATGAGTTGTATGAGCCCCCAATAAAATGATTTTTAAACAATTTAAATACATATCTTTGAAAAAAATCCAGATTTTTTTGTTGGGGTGGAGTAGTCCCTCATATATTTTTCCATTGTTCCCTAAATAGTGTGCTATAGCACACTGGACTAATTAGTAATTTACATTTAAAAAAAATCTCACTACCATCAACTCAATTCAATTTTCCCCAGCAGATCAAATGGTGTTTTTCAAACTGCTAACCTCACAGTTTGCAGCTCAACACAGCACTCACTATACCACAGAGCTCCTCAGTAATTTAAGTTATAAACCTATTAATGACTGTGTTAATTGTATTTTTAGGTGGACAATTTATATTTAGCAAGGTTTGTGTTAAAGACGACTGGAAAAACTCTAAAAAATAATATTTTTGTTTATTTTGTTCTACCCTAACCCTAACCCAAAAATAATCTTATACATTGATATCACAATGTCATCAGGGAAGGCAGAGGAAGATTAAGAAAAAGTAAGCAAGGAGAAAATATAAATACTTTTTAAATGAGATTTGAAAAAGAAATGAAAGGCCCTTGAGGTATGAAGATAAGACGAAGGCAAACTTTCAGATTTCCGCATATATAAATAAGCAGTTATCATTCCCACCCAGTAACTATGGCACCGAGAAGTCCTCAAGCCTCACAAGAAGCATTGATCCCACCTCAAACGTTAATTATAAAAGGAAGCATCCTTCTTGCCTGGCATAGAGTTCGTTAGATTCCCAGTTTTCCATCTCACTGCTCTAAGGAATCATTTACATTGGCTCAAGTCACCAGAGACTCATGGATATTCTGCACTCCATAAACCAGAGCCACATTCCTGTGCTTTGATGAAGAGGCTGGGGAGGGTACCATTTGCATAAGGTTTTCTACATACTGCAATCGATTATTCACCATCACCACAGACTGAAATACACTCCCACGTGTAAATAAGTGGACCTACCTATTTTTAAGTGCCAGTCACCTTAGTAGTTTGGACAATGGATCTGGTACTGGGTTCCAAGCAACATCAAATAAAATAAACTTCAAGCTGCAGTGACACTCATTCCTGTGTGAAAATACACTTGAGCAAATAACCTGGAATTCTCAGTCTGCTAGGATTCCCAGGGCAAAGATGTACTGACCAGCTTCCCAGGGCACAGATCTGCTATTTGTTGTTCGTTTCCAACGCATGTACATACGATAGTCTTTCCCCGTCCTCACAAATGTTATGCTTGAGCCCATCGTTGTAGCCACTGTGTCAGTCCATCTCACGGAGGGTCTTCTTCTAGTTATGTTGCTCCTCCATTTACCAAGCATGATGCCGTTTTCTGGGGACTTACCTCTTCTGATAACATTCCCAAAGCATGTGAGACAGAGGCTTCCCACACTTGTTTCTAAGGAACATTCTGCCTGTACTTCTTCTAAGACATAGTTGTTTGTTCTTTTGGCCTCCCAAGACACTAGCAATATTCTTCACCAGCACTGTAATTCAAATGCATTAATTCTTCTTCAGTCATCCTTCTCCATCGTCCAACTTTCATAGGCATAGGAGGTAACTGAAAATACCACGACTTGGGTCAGGTGCACCTGAGTCCTCAAAGAAGCATCCCTGCTTTTTAACACCTTAAAGAGGACTCTTGCAGCAAATTTACCCAATAGATGGCGTCAATGATCTCTTGCTGCATCCAGGTCTGATTAGATGATTGCGACTTTATTTCATCAGCCCTTGTCTATATTCTGGGAGAAAGATGGGAACCACCATTAGCTCAAAGTTGGTTCACATGTAGTAGAGGTCAGACATAGCTCCACTCTTCAAATCTTTTACCATGTCTGACACCAGCCATCCTGCCTACACCAGTTTTCATTTCTCTGCTGCGTTTGAAGATTCAGTGCAATGGCCACACAAAGCTGACACACCCTACTCACTCTTATGGGGTGATCAAAATGTAAATAGCTGTAATTTCAGGATCAGGATCGCTAGAGAAAATAAGGTACAACTCAGAAGGCAAGATACAGTCTTTCCATCATGACAGCTTTCAACTAGTGAAGTGCTCACCTTCTTCTCAGCAGTTCCCATGGGCACATCATCTTCCTCTTAGCTCTGTGCCCTGCCAGGCCCTCTTCTCAGTCTCTGCTCCATCCAAGTAAATGTTACAGCTTTGGGGTCCCACTGATACCCAGTTCCCCCTGCAAGCATCCTGCACAAAGGCACTCAATTCTCTCTGGCTTCATGACTAGCAAGTCAAGTGCAGCGGCCACACGCCAGTCATCTGGTCTTATTGCTTGTGTTGCTGCCACCCTCGCTCTGTCTGGTGCCTCTACTACAGTTGGCACCATTTCTCACCATCTCATCCCATCGGCAGTGTTCCAATTCTCTTTCTTGCTTCTCGGAAGTTCTCAATGCAGGAACCCAGGTCCAAAGGACATGCTCCACTCCATACTCTTCTTGATAGTAATAAGGTTTCCTTTGACTTCAGTGAGATTGGCCTTTCTGTAAGTCAATTTGAAGGCCTGACCCTACCTCTAGAACTGACCAATTACTTCCATAGAGTATAATCACCTAATCTGCATGCTTCTAGACCAATTTCCACAATGCCATATAATTCAATTGAGTGGCTTTTGAATATCCTTTATGTATAGTAGATTGACCAATCTCTTTCAAGACTAAGCCTAGATAATTATCTTGAGAATGCACAAATGCTGGAGAGCATATAGAGAGACTGGGACTGTCATATATTGCCAGTGGATCTGTAAATATGTACAACCATTGTTGAAAGGGATATGGTGCTAAATAAAGTAACCGGGAATAGAAATCCCATATGACCTAGCCAAACCTCTGATGGATGTATATCCTAAAGAAGTAAGAGATAGAGCACGAACAGATGTATGCACTTTCATGCTTATCACAGATCTGTTTACAGTAGCAAGATACTGAAAATAGCCCTAAAATCCATGAATGGATAAGGAAACTTTGGAAACTGTATCAAATGGAATATTGTAGATCACTAAAATACAATGATTAAATCATGAAAAACTTCACAATATGGTTAGATCTGGAGGGCATTGTGCTAAGTGAAGAAAGTCAATCACAAAAGAATGCATATTGTATGAGATTACTACTATAAACACCAAGACAAAGACTGCCATACCTGGGAGAGCAAACTTTGGAGGTTCCTAGGTGAGGGTCAGCAGGGGTGGGAAAATTAACTAATAGATTATAAACTTAACAAGTATAAACTTAGGAGAAAAGGAAAGGAGATTTCAGGGGAGAGGGCAGGACATAAAATATAAGGTTGGAGGTTTGATGAGTGCTTTGAACTGTTCAATTCAGAGTGATAGTTTGAAGTGTAAACCCCTCCCCCTTACCTATTCGTTATCATTCATTCATTCTAAAAAGAATATCATGCTTGGGGAAATACAATTTAAGATTTTTTTAAAATCCATAAGTAAAAGAAACTCGTTGCAATGAATTAGACAAAAAAACATTTCCTTGGTCCCTAGTTTCTACCCAAAATACCGACTTTGGACTACAATGAATTCATTTGTCGTTAATCCCTGCACAAGTTTTTTTTTTAATAAACACACAAGCTTTATCCTTCAAATGTTTAAAATATCACCAAAATGACAAAGAGAGAAGAGTGAAGAGAATCAAATCTCAGGTTTAAGAATGGAAAAATATTGAAATGATGATAAACTTCATTTGCCTCATATTAAAATTATTAACAACTTTTCATTTGTCTAATAGCTTTAATCTCTGATCATCTCAATTTAAGCCTAAGTATATGCAGGATACTAAACACTCAGTAAGACCATCGTCTATCTATTCCACTGAGCAGTCCAGTCATATTTTAAGAAAAAGAAGATCCCAATATACTAATGTGGATTAATTTTTAAACACCACCAAATCAGCACGAAAATAAGATGAATGATTATTAAACTTAAATTTGTCTCTCTTTTTAAAATCATTTATTGGGGACTTGCACAACTCTTTGTCTTTTTAAAATCATTTTATTGGGGACTCAGAACTCATCACAATCCATTCATATATTTGCTGTGTCAAGCACATTTGGACATTTGTTGCCATTATAATTTTCAAAACATTTACTTTCTATTTGAGCCCTTGATATCAGATCCACACTTCTTTATTCCTTCCCCAGTCCCCTCTCCCTCACAAACCCTGTATAATTTATAAATTATTATTATTTTGTCATGTCTTACACTGTCCAATGTCTCCCTTCACCCACTTCTCTATTGTTCCTCCCCCAGGGAGGGGGCTATATGTAGATCTTTATGATCATTTCCCCCTTTCTATCCCACCTTCCCTCAACCATCCTGGCATTGCCACTCTCACCACTGGTCCTGAGGCATTCATTTGTCCTGGATTCCCTGTGTTTGCAGTTCCTATCTGTACCAGTGTACATCCTCTGGTTTAGCCAGAATTGGGATCATGATAGTGTAAGGAGGGGGAAGCGTGAAAGAAAGCACTAAAGAAAGCAATATGTTTCCCTGTTGCTACACTGCACCATGACTGGCTCACTCCTCCCTGTGATCCTTCTATAAGGGGATGTCCAGTTGCCTACAGATGGGTTTTAGGACTCCACTCCGCACTCCCCCTCATTCACAATGATATGATTTTTTGTTCCTTGACACCTGATACCTGATCCCCTCAGCATCTCCTGATCACACAGGTTGGCGTGCTTCTTCCATGTGGGCTTTGTTGCTTCTCCGCTAGATGGTCACTTATTTATCTTCAAGCCTTTAAGACACCAGAAGCTATGTCTTTTGATAGCCAGGCATCATCACCTTTCTTCACCACTTTTGCTCATTTGTTTTCAGTAAGCATAAGCTTCATGGAATGTCCATTTAATAGAACAAAGTGTTCTTACATTGAGGAAGTACCTGAGTGATGGTCCAATGTCCATCTGCTACCTTAATACTAAACCTATAAGTATACACACATAGATCTATTTCCCTGACATTATATATAAATATATTTACATAGGTACATGTCTGTGCTCAGACCTCTATAAATGCCCATTGCCTCCTGGTTCTTTCCTGTTTCCTTTTGCTTTCCTCTTGTCCCATGATCACGTTAAGTCTTCATTTGGGTTTCAGGAATTCCTCTCAGGTACAATCCCCTTGATCAAACCCTACCCGACCTCTTACACCCACTTCACCATCGATTTTGGATCATTTGTTGTTCCCTTGTCCCTGGGTTTGTTAATACCCGCTTCCTTTCCCCTGC
>PVJH01028704.1:0-26830 GCA_004026705.1 Nesogale talazaci
GACCTCATGGACTACCACTGTCCATGTGGATCCCCAGGCCTAATCCTGTCTGGGATCAGCTAGGTCTGGGAACCAACATAGATACCCGGAGTCAGTATCAGCCTACACAGCTTCTTCTGAGGAGTCAAGTCTGAAAAAGAAGGTCTCACAGAGAATGAGGAGGCGGGACCTACAACAAACCGAAACCGAGCCAGAAGCAAGTCAAGCAAGAAGTGATGTTATTTAGCTACTAAGGACCAGCAGGGACTCTCTCTCTCTTGGTAAAACGTAGACAATATTAATTAAAATTGTATTCTAAAGGCCTGGCGATCTCAGTGTATGTGGGAAAAAGTCAGCCTAACCGAGCAGTGTCAAGAAAGTGCCATCTCTGTAAGAGACCTAAGTTAACAGAAAATAGAGCAGCCTGGCTCCTTCTCAGAGAAGACAGTATCTCATTATCTCTTGGAATTTAGCTCCTAGGACTGGACTTCTTTATGTTCAACTCCAGCCCTAGCAACTCAATCCATACTGCGTAGACGAAGTCATACCCTCACTCACTCTGTAGCTAAGACCACGGATCCCGGGGCAGGTTGTGATCTTTCTTTTACCTGGGTCTGCCTCTCCTGGAACGCGCTCCATGGTGAGTTAAAGATTGTTTGAACCGCGTGTTTCGGAGGACATCTGGCCCAACTGCCAAGGCATTGCTGGGCTACTTGTAATTTGAGGGTGGTTAATCATTTTTTATAAGCACTCATTTCTTTCAAATGTAAAAGGTTTGTTGACACAGGATTCTTTCCCCCTCTTGTCAGTGCATGTGGCATTCTCAGAGTGGAAGCATGCAGAAAACTAGGCTCTCGTGGGCACGTCTGCTGGGCGCCCGACTGAACACGCCAAGAAGGGGAACTGCAAAACAATGCGTGTGTCCTTTTTATTCAGGATTATCAGGTTCCTGGTGTTTTCTGAATGTCTTACCCAGTCTGTCAACATTGTCCTTCAGATGGGTGGAATACAGTGACCGGATAATGTTCTTGCCGTTAATTCTACCAAGAGGACTACGGCTAGCTAATGGATGTCGCCTCACGGGGTGTGAGCTGCCAGTGTCCTCCAAGGATTAACTACAAAACCCCAGAAACTGGAGCAGCCATCCTGTTGTCAGCAGACCCGCAGGGACCACAGGGCAGAGGGCAGGAGATCACCATCTCCACCCAATTGTCCTGGCTTTGGGCCCAATTCTGGGTTACCGCCAGAATAGCAGTCTTCTATGCCCCAGCCTTCTCTCGAGACGATTTGACTGTTCTGTAAATCAGGGTAAACAATTTGATTCCCAGATGGGACTGTCTACCCTAGATAAACAAGTGCTCACGCAGGCCCCTGAAGAGGCCTTCCCCCTGCTCCGGGGCCTCCAGTAGGGTTGGATGAAGATGATGTCAGTCACGCTGTGGGACATTTTCCCACTTCAGCTGTGCCTCTGCTGTAGCATTTTTTTTTTTTATTGTGAATTGGGTGGTTTACCGAGCAGATGTTTTCCATTCAGCCATTCATGCACATTTTGTTTCATGTCCTTGATGACAATCTCCACAATGTAACATCACTGATCCCACTTCCTGTTTCCTGTTTCCGCTCCTCATTCTTTCCCACTCTCCTGAACCCAGTCCGTGGGTAAAGGCTACCCCATTGCCTTCAAAGGCAGATCATGACTGTAAGGTGTGTATTAGACCTCCCTAATTTGTTTTTTTTTCAACCTGCAGGCCTGCCTACTGTTTGGCTGAAAATAGCTTCGGGGGAGTGGGGGGAGAGTTCATTTCCAGACCTAAAAGGTGACTGTGGGCCACAATTTGGGGGGGGGGCAACAGTCTGACCGATAAGTTAGACTTTTATGATTTTGGGTTTGTTACACACACACACACACACACACACACACATACCCTTACACAGTTTATCTAGGATCTGCTAATGGGATACCATCTTAGGTGCTTGTGTCCGCCACTGTAAGTTCTAAGAAGTATTCTCTGGCATTTCCACAGAGGACTGGTTTCCTGGGGAGGCCAAGGTACAGGGATGACTCAACAGACGAAAGGCTTGACCTGGGTTTTGCCCAATGAACGTGGGAGCGGCACGGCAAGCAGACCCTGGAGAAACCCGGGTAATTCCATTTCAGGGGATGGTGCCAAGCACGCTCTAGTCTTAGAAGGCTGACCCGGAAGTTTGTAAAACCCCCGACTTCATCATGGGTCTCTTTGAACCCACCATAAATCCAGCTGCCTCTGCTCGCTGCTCCACATCCGGTCTGGAGAGATCCTATGTATCCCTGTCCCGACCTCTGCTCCTCTAGTACCTGGGAGAGCGGTTGGCCGAGCAGGACTCAAGATGCTCATTCGCTGAAGGGGTGGAGGGTGCCGCCTTCGCTTTCTACCCCCGTAGCGTTGAGCAGAGATGCAGAGTAAACACATGGTGCTTGAAGCCGGGACTGTTGACGTCAAATGTCACGCCGTTCCCACGAGATCCGTCTCTTAGCCTGTCCTTTTACCTGGAGCTTCATTTCTTCCTTCATCGTTTCCACACCCACTAGACAGCTAGACAGCGCTCTAACTTCTAACCCGTGCAGGTCAGGGGGCGGAGGGCCCTGCAGTAAAGCACTAGACTAAGCGGGGCAGCCTGTGGGCCTGGCAGCCCCCTCCCTGCCCCCCCCAGACAGAGCCAGGAGGGAGGCGGAGCTGAGGCTCAGAGATGGGGCTGGATCATGGGGGAGAAATGGTAATGAGACTTCAGCAGGAAGCAGCATGCGGGGCTGGAGCAACATGGGGGTGGGGGGGGTCCACTCCCACAGTCACTTAAAGAATCCAGAGTCAGCATCGTTCTTTATCAATCTGGTTTGGTTTGGTTTGCTTTAGTTTGAAGTCTTGCAAAACAAGTGGTAAACCAAAGGCTTGTTCGTCCTCCTCTGGGTCTGTGGTTACATGTCTCTGTGAGGACAAGTATGTTTATAGATGCTTTTTTGGTTGTTTTAATAATCACTATAGCCCCATTTTATTTAATATGTGTCCACAAAGTTCTACTATCCAAGCAAAAGTCAGCGCTGAGTTAAATATCCCTGAGTCTAACAGTCTAGTTTCCCAAGCCTGCTTCTGTCCCTCCCTCCCACAGGGCTGCTCTTCGGCTTCTGTTAATGCTAGCTCCTCAGAGACCTCCACCAGTATTTTATATTCCACGTGAACTTAGGGACAAGCTTCGGTCTCATGTCCCCCTGACCTGCCACCTCTGGTCATCCCCCAACCCCAAAGACTGCTGGGAAGCTTCTCTGGGGAGCTGGGGGGTGCGGAGGGGGGATGTCTTGGTGGTTTCTCTTCAGAGTTGAGTTTGATTTGTGGATGCCTGCAAAACAAACGTGGCTGTTTAAGATGCTGTTCTGACTGCCCCAAAGTGACACATAACCCCAACCCTCCCCGCCATCGGGCCAAGTCTGACTCAGACCCTGGAGACTGGGGCAGCACCGCCACTGAGGTTAGAAAGTCTTTACTTTCTCGGCAGGAGTAGTTGGTAGATTTGAACTCCTGCCCTGGTGGTCAGCAGTCCAAAGTGTAACCCACTCTGCGGCCACAGCTCCTCCCCATCCCAGCGGGGGCTTACACGTTCACTTGCTTCTAACCAAACGGCACGTCCGGTCATGTACCACTGCCCCGTGAGGGCGGGCGTGAACTCGGGAGGTGGGGTCATTGTGAGGGCGCTGCTGCGGCCATGAGTCACTGTCGTTTTTGAGGACCTCAACCTTGCCAGGCTTCCCCCAACCCCCCATGCAGTTCTCCCCCTGGTTCCCTTACCTCTTCTCCAGGCTCAGCTGCTGGGGGGCCGCTCTCCCCTGCAACCTCAGAGGCTTGACATGGAAGAGCAGGGTCCTGCGAAAGGAAGGGTCCTGTATGTGAGGGGCTGCACAGGCTCCCCATCTCTCTCTCTCTCTCTCTCTCTCTCTCTCACACACACACACACACACACACACACACACAGTACCAGGGGACTTTGCAGTGTGAGGACACGTCCGTCCTTTATGCTTTAACTCTGCTCTGTTGGAAGTCCCCTCGTCCACTACAATGTTGTAGACAACGCACGATGCTGTTTTCATGTGTATCTGAAGGCATCAGGGGAGGCGCCGTGTCACCCCCGTTTGCAAACGAAGAACCCCAGGCTTGCTGGGGCAGGAAACCAGGTCTTAGGACTCCGGAGTCATCCCCACGATGCGTTCAGAGACCACGTGACCGCTGGTGTGACAGTTCTGTATGGATCTCCACGTGGGAGTGGGGGAGGGCATAAATATAGGTCTCAAACCACTGCCTACCACTTTTAGACTCACCTGCCTCAAGAATGCACTGTGGCCCTCACACTCAGACGGGAGGGTTCCTCGGGGGAGGTCTAGGGTGGGAGACGGAACCAAAGGTGTGGCAAGCCTGCCTGGGCACTGCTAGGCCCGGAGTGGGGAACCTTGGCATTCTAAGGTTTAAAACCAATTTAAAAAAAAACGAGATAGACTCCACATTCTACCAAGTTCATCCTTGTGGAGCAGAATCTGTTTCTAACAGTGTGCCGCTCACAGACTCCACAAGCAAGCAGGCCGCCATCGCGTTGAGGAAGACACAGGGCCCCCTGTGGGACACGGGGCAACTGCCCCCCAGGCTTTCCGAGCCTGCAGCTCTGGAGGAAGCCTCGCTTGTCCTTTCCGGTATTTTTCCTACCTCTCCCAACCTTCTCCTGCTTTGGAATTGCTCAAAGAGCTCCTCCCACAAGCAGAACCAAAACCTTCCTTCTCTCTCAGGTGATTAAAATGCTAAGCAAGAACAGATTCTTTTTCTTCTGGTTAATATTCACCCCGTTTTTTATGGAAGCATCCATAATTTGTTTTGAGAGAAGATATGGTTTCTGATACGTCTGCACTCTTGCATATTTTGTAGGGCAGAGGCTTTGGAGCACGGGTCCCCCGATGGGGCTAAGGTCTCCAATGTGCTGTTGCATTTGCTGAGTGACACAGCAGGGGCAAGTGTCTTTGTAGCAGATGACCAAAGCTACCCCATAGGCAAGGCTGGGACTGGGGGGATGTTATACATCCAAAATTCAAGGAGATGGTTTAAGCCGATAAGGGGTTGTGTGTCCTATACCTCTTTTCTAGGGAGGGCAGCGTGACTTATCTGTCACCCATGGTGGCCCCTTCTATTCCACAGCACATTTTTTTTTTTTTTTTTAGGCATCACTGCCCTCAGGTGGTGGGAGTAGGAGGCCCAGCCTTTGCTCCGTGGAGCTGGAATTGAACCTCCATCCCAGTGGGCCGCAGTCCCGCGCACAACCACTACGCCACCGGGGCTCAGCCCCTCCACAGCGCATTTTACAACACCCGCCAGAGCCAACCAGGTCACAGTCATTACCAAGTCACATTTAGACTCAGCGGGTGCTTCCTATGCCTTCGATTTTACCTTTTCAGTGCAGAAAAATTCACAAGTGGCTATATTTCACCTACTCAAATGTCAGCATTGACCCTGTGTTCCTGCACCTTGCTCACACGCCCCGACTACCTGCGGCGGACCAGAAGCCGGCCAAAGAGCCATCTCTCCTGCTCCGAGAGGGCCCCAGGTGAGTGAATGCAGGCTCCGAGCTTACACGCGGATCTCAGTACCTGGACGGAGTCAGCTGGGGTCAGCACACTGTTCTGGTCTGCGTCTTCCGTCTTCCCTTGTTCACCAGGCTCCGGAGTAACCTGTGGACCCAAGTGGAGAATGGAGGATGGAGTCTGGAACCTTCACCCGTGTCCCTGTGATCTCCTTGCAGGAAGCAGGAGGCTCCCACGGGTGCTGGGCAACCCCACTAGGCTCAGCGAGTAGTCAGGCGGGTGATTGGACTGGACCGGACATCTCACATGGTTCTTTTAGGCTCCTTCGTGGCCCCAGTGTCACCTTCGCTGCCGACCCTATTTGAAATGGCCAGCCACACCACTCTCCTCCGCTCCATCACCACTATCAGATCCTATTGATTCTGTTTCCTTTCGGACTCCTCCACTAGACTGGGAAGGCAGGCAGGGAGTTTGGTGTTTTTTTTCAGGTTCAAATCCCCACTGTCTGGGAAAGGAGCTGACAGGTCTCGGAGGCTTAGGCGTGGTAGAGGGAAGGAAGGAATCCTGGTGCTTCTACACAGAAGCTCATCACAATCCTTCCTATGTGTTCACACAGCTCAGCTCCGAACCTCAGGGGAGGAGACCTTTGTCTATGGTGGCCTGGCTCCAGTTTCTGAGCTAATTGTTGAACCAATCCAAAATGTACCCTCCCCCCGGCCCCCTCTACCTTTTACCACTGGGGCCTAGTTCTGCCCTCTGGAGTCCCACAGGGGACGTCTCCTCTGTCACAGCCTTCCCTTATCGTCACAATGGGACTTGAGGTCCAGACCTCTCCCCCAGCTGGCTCTTCTCCTGTTGAGTCAGTATCTCTTTGTTTTAACCCGACCCTTTTCTCATTTTCTTTTCCTTTTTTTTTTTGGGGGGGGGCATCACTGCCCTCTGGTGGTCGTGGGAGCTGCCCAGCCTTGCTGCTGCTGGATTTGAATTGCCAAGCCTGTGGGCCACAGTCCCACACTCAACCACTTACGCAACCGGGGCTCAGCCCCCTTTTCTCATTTTCAACTGTCAGAAGGCTGTGCCTGAGAGCTTGCCCTTTGTCTCTGAGTTCCTGCCTCTCGATTTCTCATCCAAGAGGCAGTAGGAAATCAGAAGGCTCCAGTTCCCCAGGGTCTGTGCGCCACCACTGCAGGCAGGACAGAAAGGGCAGACACCCCCGCCAGCCCCCGTCAGTCAAAGGAAAGCTTAGGACCATGCCTCTTGTTGGTTCTTTCTATTGGAAACCCCCAGATGTTGAAGCTAGAGAAGTTAATTTGTAACAAGCTTATTATAGCAACGGCAGTAATAATAAAAATAAGCCTCAGCAGAAGCCAGTTACTCTAAGAGATCACTAAACTAACTGCTATAAAAATGTGAAGCCCTCCCCAGGGCCAACAATGGTGTTGGGACGAGCCTCTCGGAAACGAGGACTGTGTTCCTGGGCGATGCTGGGCCTGTCTCACCTCCCCGCCCTCACAGGACAGGCAACAGTGCCCCGCAGGTCTGTGTTCAGGAGCGGATGGCCACGACTTTTCTCCCCGAGCCCATGGTGAGTCTGAACCCCTGACCTTTTGACTAGTAGCCATGTGCTTGCCCATCCCTGAGAATTCTTGGAGGGACCAGGGCACAGTCACATCCAATCTTTTCCACGGTGGGGCACCCTGGCCCCCACGGACGCTGTGAAAGGGTGTGAGACGCAGGCTCACCTGAGAGACCCTCGGGGTGGAGGGGGAAGTGGGAAGTCCTCCTGCTTCCAGGCTCTCGGGGACTCCCTCTTGCATGGCCTCTGCAGCTCTTCCGGGGTTCTCTGGGGGCTCTGGCTCAGGAGGGGCCTGGGTCGAGGCCCCAGGACTGGGGGTATCAGCCCCCAAGGAGGCCCTGGGGCTGGAGGGTGGGTTCCCGGAGGAGAGCCTGGGGCTGGGAGAGGCTTTGGGTGGCGGCGGCCTGCCGGGGGGTGCGGAGGTCCTGGAGAGAGAGGCGCTCTTCTTCTGTTGCTCGGCCCCTTCACTGGCGGGGCGGGCCCGGAGGACGACTTCTGGTGATTGCTCTGGGGTCCCGGCCACAGCTCTGTCTGGCGACGGAGGCGGGGAGCTAGAGAAAACCTCCTCCCCAGATTGGGCCCCCTCGGTGGGGGGCTTGGGCTGGGTTGGGGCTGGGCCATTGCAGGCTGGCGGGGGCTCTTGGTCCTCATCCTCGGAGGAGCTGGCGCCGACCTCGCTGCCTTCCGTCTCCTCTTCTTCCTCATCTGGGAAGGGCTCTTCTTTGTTCCCCGAGGGGTCTGTGCCTGGGGCCGGGGCCAGGGCCACCGGCTTCTCTCCTGCTGCCAAGCAGGCCTCCCCATCGCCGGTCACGGAGAGGGCGGAGGGGCTGGTCGGGGAGGTGACGGAGGTGGAGGTGGAGGTTGCCGATGTTCTCACAGGGGACGAGATGACTAAGGAGCGCCGGCTGCTGCTGCAGAGGGCAGGGGGTTGAATCAGAAGCCAGAGGCATTCAGGAAGACACGGCCACGCGCACTTGTAACAAAGCCCAGTGAAACGACCTGGGAACGCCTGTACATGCGGTCAAGCTTATGTCCCAGAGCCAAGGGGAAAGGCTAGAGTCTTGTGAAAGCATGGCCTCGACGGTGTGAAAGCATGTGAAGGAAAGGGGGTCCCAGAGAAAGCCGCACCAGGGAACAAGTGTCTTCCTGCTGGAAGGAGTCCTGGTGGGGCTGTTGAGTACGCATCAGACTACTAATCGTGAGGTCAGAGGGTCAAACCCACAAGACCCTCCATGAGAAAAAGATGAGGGGTCTGTACCCATAAATTTACAAAACCCGGGACACCTCAGGGGGCAGTGGTCCTCTCCCTTCCTCATGCTGCAACCCTGTCACACAGTTCCTTGTGTGGTCGTGACCCCCTCCACCCCTTAACCGTAACATGGTTTTTCTTTTTTTTGTTTTTGTTTTTGGGGCATCACTGCCCTCCGGTGGTGGGAAGAGGAGGCCCAGCCTTGCTGCTGGAATTGAACCTCTAGCCCAGTGGGCCGCAGTCCCGCGCACAACCACTACGCCACCGGGGCTCAGCCTGTAACATGATTTTCGTTGCAACTTCATCACTGTCACTTTGCTACTGGTACGAATTGGGCGGCTCCTGAGAAAGGGTCATCTGACCCCCAAAGGGGTCGCGACCCACAGGTTGAGCACCAGCCGCTGCCACAGAAGGTCCCTGTGAGTCACAACTGGAAGGGGGGCAGCGGGGTTTTGTAGGCGTCAACGAGATGGCAGCGGGTGAGGCTTCTCGCCTTACTGATTCCGAGATGCACGCCGACATCGATGAAGACATCGAGCACCGATTATGGGCGGGGTCCTGCCACGGCCCCCTCCTGCAGGAGGGTGAACCCCACTCGGCGTCTCTGAACTTCTCTTACGTACGTCTGCCGACAGACTTGACAGCACCACAAGTGTTTATTCTAGAGCACAAGTTCCCAAATGTATCGGGCCCACTGCTCGTTTTCAGAAAAGAAAAAAAAAATTCTCAGTGCCGCCCTCCCCCGCAAACCCCTTGTATTTCAGAACTTCCGTACTCTAGCCCATAATTTAGGATAAAGTGTAGGTATCTGCCTGTGCAGCACCCCTGGATCGGCCCAGGCCCCCCGGGGGAGGGCATCACCCATTTGGGGAGACACTGCTCTAAAGGTACCAGACCAAGGGCTAAGTTCTGAGGGCAAGGATGGGCAGCAGATGTGGGAATTGACATGACGGGGTACGGGTAGGGCAAAAGGAAGGATAATGGGACTTCCCCCTCTGCAGCTTGGGAGGCCACGGAGCAGGCCTGCCCTGCCACGGAGCAGGGTTGCCCGAGTGTGGGTATGACAAAAGTCTTCCCGCCTGGCACCCTGGGAGTCAGTCAGTTGAGAAGGCCAGCGTCTGGTCAGCTGAGTGATTTCTCCTTTAGGGTTTCCGAGACTAGAAATCTTTTTTTTTTTTTTTTGGGGGGGGGATGGCATCACTGCTCTCCGGCGGTGGGAGTAGGAGGCCCAGCCCCACTGCTGGAATTGAACCTCCGTCCCAGTGGGCCGCAGTCCCGTGCACAACCACTACGCCACCGGGGCTCAGCCCAAGACTAGAAATATTTATGGGCGTACAGCCTCATCATCTTTTCTCATGGAGTGATGGTGGATTGGGACTTGCCAACCTGGCAGTTATCAGTCTAACACTTACTGAACGGTACTTCCAGGGCTCCCGGGACACAGAAGGCTCAGGACCCAGCAAAATGAAAAGGCTGAATTTCCCTATCGGTTTCCGGGAGAGTTCGCTGTAAGGAGTTAAGTTTGGCAGGATGGACAGTTAGAACCCTGGCTTCAGGGCTGAGCCCCGGTGGCGTAGTGGTTGTGTGCAGGGCTGCAGCCCACTGGGTTGACAGTTCAAATCCAGCAGCAGCTCTCCAGGAGCAAGGCTGGGCCTCCTACTCCCACCAGAGGGCAGTGATGCCCACAAACAAACAAACAAACAAACAAAAAGAGAAGCGCTCTGGTTTCAAGACTGGGAAGAGGCAAAATAGAGCTTTGGTAGAGGCAAAAAAGAGAAAACAAAAAAGGAATTCATAGAGGAACTCAACACTGGCCCTTTAATAAAGTACAAGGGACACGTTGGGAGTTGCTAATCACAAGGTTGGCAGTTCAAACCCACTAGCCTCTCCAAGAGAGAAAGGGGAAGCTATCTATTCCTGTAAAGATTGCATAGCCTTCAAAACCCAGTGTCGGGTCATTTGCTGGTAGTAGGCTTTCTTGGTTTATCTGGTCTGTAAAGATTGATAGCCTGGGGACCCCAGAGGACAGGTCTGCCTGGACTTCTAGGGCTGCTATGACTCGGACTCGACTCAATGGGGGTAGGTTGAGTGGGTTTTAATCGGCCATAAATGATGGTGAAAGGAATGGTACAAGCAAATCTGAGGTCTGTTCTTTCTCCAGGTCCCGAGCTTGGTGTCACCACCTCCTTGAAACCTTCCCTGCCCGTCTGTGCACCTCGGCATCACCTAGCCCTCTCAAGTTCCTACTGGTCTCTTTGGGTCCTTGGTCTATCCAGGCTTACGACGTTCCTCATCTTTGGAGGCCACCTTCCATTCTTCCAACTTTCTGTGCCTTTGGGGGAAGGACGTCTATTTTGGGACCCTGAGCACCCAGCACACAACCTCGTGCATGCCGAAAACCTTCCTGCCGCCACCGCCAAGTCCATCCCGACTCACGGCAACCCGGAAAGGGCTGGGGAAGAAGTGTCCTGAGGGCTTTCGAGGCTGTGACGCTTTGCAGGAGGAGAGAGCCCCATCTTCCTCCCAAAGAGCAGCTCATGGTTTCAAACCGCTGACTTGTGGTGAGCGGCTGAAAGCGCAACCACGACCACCACAAAACGACGTAAAACAGCGGGAGCGGGTCGCCGGCATCACGCAGTGGAGCAGTTCTACTTGGTAACACGTGAGGAGAAGGGACTCACCAGGCACAGGGTGGCTCTGGGTGGCTCATAAGACACATCCTACAACCCAGCAGGCCACTCCCGAGTCACACCCTGGGGACACTCGGAACAGCAGTCACAAGGAGGAGTGTGGAATCTGGTCACTGCAACATTAGTTGTCAGAGTCAAAAACCGGAACACAAACCACACTCCCCTTGGCGGGAGGCTAGAGAAGCTCAGTGCTTATAGTAAAGAGAGACACATGTAGCCACGGGGACAGGCCTCAGAAGTCACACGCAGGCGACAAAAGCAGTTGCAGAAGCGGCAGCCCGAGCTGTCGTGTGTGTGTGTGTGTGTGTGTGTGTGTGTGTGTGTGTGGCGCAAACATTTGGGCCAGGCACTCGGCAGCAGCCGGGACTTGGGAGGGAGAAAGGTGCGGACGCAGGAGGCTTGAGAAGCTGACGAGAGCAAGTGAGTGTCTGCATGTGCTCACCTTGACAGGCCCTTCACCACAAACACCGTGTTGGAATGCTGCTTCTCCAGTTTGCTCATCACCTCGTAGAGACTGTGGTTCAGCTGGAGTCAACAAGAAACACGGGGTGCGCTATTCATGGGAGCCAGGCGCATAGCCCTCTCTCCTCCTTCAGACCACTACCCTACATTGAGCCTCCCCACGGTTTCCAACTCGGATCTGTCATTCCTGTCCCCTCTCCAGCACTCGCGTTCAGGGTTCCTGGCCAGGCGGTTGCCCTTCCTCCCCGTCTGTGTCCCAACCTCTGCCTCGTGCATCAGACAAGCAGTTCTCTTGAGGCAGGGTCCCAAACTGAGGTGCGAGTCAAGGTTCACAAGTCCTACCGGCGCTGACAATTTAGTCAGTCAGTCGGAGTGAAAATGCATTTTGCCATCGGGCCGGCAAATCCCACTCTGGGCCCTGTGTGGAGAGGAGTATGTGTGTCTGGCAGTGTAATTAGCGGTCTGGGTGTCCCGGGGCAACCTGGCTGCCCTTGATGGACAAGACCTACGAAAATGACCTGCGGTGAAACTGTCCTACTGCACCCGCCATCAAGAGATGGAGAGTGCACAATGGGGCTCTTCATTTAATTGTTCCTTCCAGATACCTGACCTCGGTATTCCAGCTGAGCTTAGTGCCTGGATGCTTTATTTCAGTTACTGGAGTGGAATCGTGCTCTTCGACACCGTGTATGGACATGTGCGCTGACCGTCCCGCAGTTCAATAGCCAGTCGAGTACTATTCCTTCGGCATGAGTTCAAAGTCAGGGTCTCCCAGTGTCCAAACAGGCGGTTCATGAAATCACGGGCTTCCTCCTATTTACTAGCAATTCCCACCAACGAGCTTAAGTTGGCCGGGCGTTTCTCACCTTGCTCATTTCGCGATAGAAAACATCCCTCAGGTTGGAGATGTTTTGGAAGATGGTCACGTAACAGCCGATACGACTGGCAGGAGGCAAAACAACAAAGATACATAGGCGTGAGTGATGGCCCACGAGGCCTCCGTTTGAAGTGCAAGATGGGTGCATGGACCACAGCCAACCACTCCCAAAGGCCCCAGGGAAAGACTGGCACTCCCCAGATACTCTGGGATCTGGTTTTCTCCAGGCTGGGCTGGAAGGACACCCCATCTCAGGCATGAGAAGACATGGGAGACACACTCTGTCCCGGTTGACACTAAAGTAAATGGATTTCTACTTTTATGAAGTTATTTGATTCAAGCTCTGTAAGAATAGTACACACAAATTCCAGCAGTGGGGCTGGGCCTCCTACTCCCACCACCGGAGAGCAGTGATGCCCAAAAAACTTAAAAAAAAAAAAAAAAAAAGAATAGTACACATGACAGCTCTTTAAAAGAATTTATGTAAGACCATATAATTATTTTTGTTTTTGTGGCATCACTGCCCTGGTGGGAGTAGGAAGCCCAGCCTTGCTCCTGGAGAACTGCTGCTGGATTTGAACCGTCAACCCTATGGGCTGCAGTCCTGCACACAACTACACCACCAGGGCTCAGCAAGATCATGTAATTATTATAATAATCATTCTTTCTCTCTCTCTTTTTTTGTTGCAGTATTTGGGCTTCTATGGAATTCTCTACCTATATTCAGGAGACTCACATTTCAAGAAACTATCCAACTTCAAATTCTGTTCAAATTAGAGTCACACGGTTAACATTTTAGAATACATGTAGTGATGAGAAATGTTCCTTCCGACGTGGGCTAGCAGGAAAGGGGAATACAAAAACACGGACTGCAACTGCATTATCTTGAACGAGGAAAAGAAGGTATGGTATAAACTGAGTGTCTGTTCAGATTCCTCTTCCCGTGTTGAAAAGTTCTAACATATGGTTAGCAAAAACACCAAAAAACATTCCTACCTCCTATAAACAAAGATACCTTCACTAATGCAAATTATCACCCCATGGAGAGCATCTGTATCTTCTATGTACATCAGAACGTTCATAAAGCAGGCTTGTTTAGAACCTCCACTGGAGACTGAAACCACAGACATCTAGCGTGCACAATGCTGGCACTCTGCTGGCCCAAAGCTCCCCGATCCAGGCAGCAGCTTGTCTCTGCACCGGAAAAGCTGGCAGGGCAAGAGTGGTTATCTGTGCACTGCAGATGCGAAATGCAGGCTCCGGGGGAGCTGGTAGCTTGGCTATTCCCACAGAGCAAGTTCGTGGCAGGGCAGAGACAACATTTCATTCTTGGACTAAGGCTCTTTTTGGCAGGTGCCATGCTAGGGTTAGTGGGTGGCCGGAGAGTCCAGCCCTTTCCTCAGTCAGATCCTTACCTGTTGTAAAGAGAAGGTAGTTCCTCCAGCAGTTCCTGGTTCAGGTCTTCAAATACGAGCTGGGCTTTATTAAACTCTTCTTCTGCCTAGGTGGTGAAAGAGACAAGACAATCCCCCTCAGTCCTCTACCTGAGGTCGAGGCTACCCTCCTTCATCTGCTGTGCGTGCTCAGGGACTTGGGTGACTTGGAAGGGGACTTGGTGGTGTAGAGGTTAAGAAGTTAGCTGTTAACCCAAAGTTGGCAGTTCGAACACACTAGTCACCCTTTATGAGAAAACACCCAGCAATCTATTCCTATATGTGCTTAAGAGGGAGTATTTCTCCATGTGGGCTTAAAACTTTTAAAAACAGTTTTATTCAGGGGGCAGTGATGCCAAAAAATAGTTTTATTGACATACACATCACATATCATATAATTCAATGGTTTAAACATACTAAACAGTCTCATACTCATCACTACAATCAATTTTGGAACATTTTGTTCATTCTTCTCCTACCCCTCAAACCTTCCCTTCCATAACTCTAAGAAATGATTAATTACTGTCTCTATCTATTCTGGATTTCAAATAAAGGATACATATGGAGTTATATGTGCTGCAAACATGTCATCGGTGACTGTAGCAGTGTTAACTATAACCTGACCAAACACTTTGGGGGACTGAGTTGCTCGGCCTCAAGGCTCAGGACCAGAATCTTGGGGACGTCAGGGTCAAAATGACACAATACAGTCCAGGAGGACAACATCCTACACCCTCCTTCAGAGAATTGCAGCTGGAGACTTATAAGCTTGTAACCGTCTAAGATGCAACTCCTGGTCTCTCCCTGCACAGAGCAAGGAAGGGTGAAGAAAATGCAAGACGCAGATCAGTCCAAGGGAGTAATGGACCTTGTGAGCCCAGCCTCGAGGAGCCTGAATGCAGGAAGAACTGGGCTCTCACTGCTGCCATCCTGAAAGAGCTCACAGGGAGGGCCTGGGCAGAGAGGGAGAAAAATGTGGAAGAAAAGAAGAAAAAAGGCCCAGCTGACTGGTGTGATAGAGACTGGCAGAACCTCAGAGATGTTGCCCCTCGGTTGCCTTCAACGTGGCACAGAGCTCAGCCCCGCGGCTCAGCCTTCAGCCCCATAGTAGACAGGGCCCCGTGGTGAGTTAACACACTCCTTAAGACAATCAACCACAGGCCATCAAAAGTGCAGGCCGGAAGGGGCAGGAAAGAAGGAAGAAGGCGGTGGGAGACACGGAGGGGAAGAGGGAAGAGGGTGGCCGCGCTGCAGGGCCGGCACCCGTGTGACAAAGCACAGTGTGGACGGACCTGCGGAGCCAAACAGTGCGGTGCTCTGGAGGCCTTTACCCAACTCACGGTGAGAAAGGAAAGGGGCAGTGGGACTGTGTCTCCCAGGGTGGCCGTGACTTGCAGCTGGCGCAGTGGCTCCCAACAATAGACTTTCTTGGATCCGTGCCTGCCCTTCCTGACGCCCCGTGCCTGGTTATCAGCACAGAGCACCGTCACTGTCGGAGGCCACAGGATTTCCTTCAGGAAACTGCATGCTGAGCTTATAATTTCCTAAGCCCGGGTTGGCCCGGCCTCTGGCCACATGGATGGGGAGAGGGAAAAGGCAGGAAGGGCTTCGCAGACTTTTTTTTTTTTTTTTTTTTTACCTTGGCAGTCTTGGTCTCATCTTTCTTCTTGGCATTCTGCACAGCCTCCAGGTGGTGCCGGGCACTGTCGTAGTCCACAAGTTTCCGACCCCGCTTGGCGATCTTCTCCTAGCCCCGGGTGGTGACGAGAGAGGGCGTGATCTTGGGGTTCCAGGGGTCAGGAGATGGGGCACAGGGCATCGAAGCAGGTGGCCAGATTCTTACACCCTGTGATCCCCCTGGACTTTCTAACAGGGTCTGTGCTCCTCGAGCGCACGTGGACGCCTGTGCGGAAGCTTAATATTCCCTGTGATCCCCTTCAGAACTAGGAGGGAGTGCTTCAGCAATTTTACTAGAGTGAAAGTTAGGAGTCTTGGTCCTAACTCTGCCATTTATTAACTTCATGACCTAGAGCCTCATCTTTCCATGACAGTGTCACTGTAAGGATTAAACGCCGACTCTAAAGTGGTTTGGAGGCTCTAAGCAGTGAAAACAAAAAGTAAATGACCCTTATTTTTCGGACCATAAGACGCACTCCCACCTCCCCCAAAGCGGGGGGAAAAATGAGAGTGCGCCTTATGGTCCAAAGGTGTGGTACCCCAGAACATTTTAGTATAATGGTACTATCTGGTTCTGATAGTTTTCTTGTTTTCCCGTTCTAAAAACTGGGTGTCTTATGGTCAGGTGTGTTTTATGGCCCCCAAAATTCGATACTATGTGTTTATAATCTAATTTCATCCACACTACAAATTCTACGGCGGAGAAGTAAATCACAAAATGCGAAAAGATCCTCCCGATGATCTGGTTCAACTTCCTCTATAATACACAAAACTTCCCTGGAGTAGCCAAGAAAAACAGCTTCCCTCTCTTCCTGGAACAGGAAACAGACTCCCTGCCTGAGCGTGTGCTGCATTTCATGTTTGGAAAGCGGTAACTGGCAGAAGCTAAAGTCGACCTCCCTCGATTTTTTTCTGCTTCACTTTCAACTAGCAGAGTGCCCTAACGCATAGGGAGGCGTTAGATAAATGTAGGCTGCAGGAATTAATGCAGATTTTGCTTTCTGGAACAGTTGAAAACAGGTTCCGTTCTCTTCATCTAATGGACTTTCACGCGTTGAAGAAAATGACGATGGCTCCTTTAAATCTCTTCTTCTGAAATAAACATCCTGGTCCCTTTGGCTATGTCTCAGAGCTAAAAGGGTTGTCCTAATCTGGACCTAATTAAACGCCAGCCTAAATCTAGCTCTCTGAAATTCAAGGTTCAGCATAACCTCCACACGACCTCTCACCCTTGCCCCGAATGGCTCCTCTAATCCTCAACCTTAATCCTCCCCCTGACCTACTCCCCAACTTTATTCCTCACCTGAGGGCTCAAGCTCGACGTGTAACGTTTAACCTACTATGTCTTCTAACCTGGATGGGCCCCAGACCACCCAGCCTGGCCCGTTCCAGTACCTTAATCTCACCGAACTGGGACACGTAATTTTCCATGGTCCTCACCGCCTGGTCGGCCAGCTTCTCCTCGTAGTCTTCCCACAGGAGGTCATTATTCTGTGAATTAGAGGCAGGCCCTGATGACCACTCCTCATGCACTAGCCATTAGGTAACTATTGGATCTGTCCCGGGGCGTGGGCCGGGGGCAGGGAGTCTTGTATTTTGGAGCACACACTTTCAGAATATCAAGTTGGACGGGCAGGAAGTGTGAGGGGGGGTGGAAAGAAATAGCCCTTCCCACGGGGCTCCTCCAGCAGGGGATAGGGGGAGGGGGTGCGCCAGGAAGGAAGAGCAGGCACGGAGCGGATGGGACCCCTGCAGTCTAGTCTAGAGCCTGGACTGGAGGAAGTCAATTACTGCCCAAGGGTAGTTTTCGAAAGCAACTGCAGGGTCCATTCCCCTCGGGTTTCAGTGAGGGGATGAAGGCGCCCACACGACGGGATCTACATGGAGAACGTGTGTGTGTGTGTGTGTCCTCATGGTGACAGCTTCTCCCTGTCTCCAGAGACGGAGGCTGTTCAAGGAACTGGGGGGAAGGGCGTGTCTGTCTAACTCTTGGGCAGGATGGAGAAGCCCCGGGTGAGGCGGCAGTGAGGGCCGGAGGAGAGCGAGAGAGAAGGAAGGAGCTGCAACTGTGAGGGGGCAGCCAGGCTCTCCTACCCCTATGATGGCCGCCAGCTCCTCCTGCCCATCCCACTCGCTGCTGTAGATTTCCTGCAGGGTCTCCGAAACTTTCTTGGAACTCTCGTGCATCACTGAAAAGAAGGAACTCAGTCTTACCGGGCTGAGCCCCGGTGGCATCGTGGTTGAGTGCGGGCCTGTGGCCCACTGGGTTGGCGGTTCAAATCCAGCAGCAGCTCTCCAGGAGCAAGGCCGGGCCTCTTACTCCCACCAGGGGACAGTGATGCCCCCTCCCCAAGAACTCAGTTTTATCAGGTCCTCCCCCCCCCTCAAATAGCGTGGTACAACTGCATGGAGGCCAAGAAGTCACGGGTTCCCATTCAAAAGGGTAACTGCAGACGGTTTGGATTATCGATGAAGAAGGGGATGGGATCGGACAGGAAAAAAAATCAAGCAAAAACACTCTTTATGGATCTCCAACGTTTCGAAGAGTGAAGGTCTGGCAAGCGATAAGCCGAGTCTGGCAGTCTTTTCTCCACAGGCTCCCACCCCAGACGGCTCACGGCTGCAGGAAGGCTTTCTGAATTTCTTAAAGGCTCTCTCTGCAGTGTGAGGGCGCTTCGAGAGTCCAGGGAAATGTTCTCTTTTCCCATGAATATCTTGAAGCCCTTCATGTAGTACCCAAGATAAGCAGTTGGGCCTTTCTTCAACAGAAAACAGAGACTCACTACAATGAACTGCATGCCATTTTTGGAAAGCTTTCATGATTGGCTGAGCCCAGGCTCCCTCGAGGTCTTCCAATGATGCTCACCTTTGTGTCCCCCAGAGAATTACCCACCTTTGACTGCACTCAGGAAGTTCTTCAGGTCCTTGTATAACTTCTGGCCTTCTGCCTGAAAGGGAAAAGTGCTTTTTGGTGACTAAAGAGATATCTTTGGGGCTGAGCCCCGGTGGCGTAGTGGGTGTGCGCGGGACTGTGGCCCACTGGCATGGAGGTTCAATTCCAGCAGCGGCTCCACAGGAGCAAAGGCTGGGCTTCCTACTCCCACCACCAGAGGGCAGTGATGCCCCCCCAAAAAAAACAAAAAAAGGAAAGTTATCTTTGAAAAAAAAAAGGAGATACCTTTGACAAGATGATCCCCAGAGATCAAAGTAGAAAATTACGTTAAACAACAAGTCGACCACAAAAGGACACACATTATCTGAGGCCATCAGTGAAAAAAAAGTCAAGAAGGGGTTTACAAACATCGATGGCAAGTAGGGGGGAGGGTGGGAGCCTTCTGCATAAGGTAGCACCACGGGTTAATTATGGGGACGGGGCAGGCCATCCCCAACACGGAGGAAGCCGGCACGACGTCACCAAGGCAAGGCAAGGCAAGGCAAGGCGCTGGGATGTGTGCGAGAACAGAAGCCCCTTAGGGTAAGTAACTGACGAGCCTGGGAGGGTTGAACCGCTTGGCCGAAAAGCCAGCAGTTCAAAATCTCCAGCTGCTCTGTGGGAGGGAGACAGGCAATCTGCTCCTTAAAGACTGATAGCCTTGTAGAGCCTCCGTGGAATCAGCATCGACGTGACGGCAGGAGGTTTGGTTTTTGGTTGACGGTAAGTGCTCTGTCCAGATATATTATCAGAAGAAGGGCTGAGCCCCGGTGGCGTAATGGTTGTGCGCGGGACTGCGGCCCACTGGGACGGAGGTTCAATTCCAGTAGTGGGGCTGGGCCTCCTACTCCTACCACCGGAGAGCAGTGATATCCCCCCCCCCAAAAAAACAAAACAAAACAAAAAAAAACCAACAACAACAGATATATTATCAGAAGAGACCAGCCCCTGGAAAAGGAGAACATGGTTGGCAACTCCGGGCCAGCTGAAGAGAAGAAGGTGGTTGCTGAGCCAGAGTGACTGACACAGGGGCTGCCACAAAGGGCTCGAACATCATAGTGGTGAGGAAGGTACAGGCTGGGTAAGGGCTCTGCTCTGGGGTTCTACCATCCTGGAGTCCGCTCTGACACCACCTGACAATCACACAGTAAGGACTATATAAAACATAACGCACTGCAACGGCAATAAGCAGAAATATAATCTTCTACATCCTCGAGGGGTGAATAGTGTCTGGGATCTTAAAAGCTCATGAGCAGCCAGCGAAGAAACAACTGCTAGTCTTTTCCCACCTGGCACAAAAGAGATTGAGTAAAACTAGACTCAAGGAGGGAACTAGTCCAAATTTCGTATGACCCACAGCGTCTTCTAACCAGAGACAAGAAATCAGGATGGTGCCCAGCAACCAGGACTGCCCAATATGACAAGGACCATAATAGAAGGCACTGGTTGGAATAAGCAAAAGAAAAAAAAATACAACAAAACCTAGATGAAAAAAGAAACAAACTAAACCCCCCCAAATAAGACTTACTGGTCTGAAAGAGACGGGCGGAATTCTTGAGACTATCAGCCCACGACAAGCTTCTAACTCGAAACTAAAGACACGGGTAATTAACAGATGGGCCTCTAAAACAGACGGGACCCCAAAAGAATGCGCTCTTTTTTCTTTTAATTTTAAATTAAAAAAAAAATTGTTTAGGTCTCACTGCCCTCTAGTGGGAGAGGGAGGCCCACCCTTGCTCCTGGAGAGCTGCAGTTGGATTTGAACTGCCAAGCCAGTGGACCACAGTCCCACACTCAACCACTACGCCACCAGGACTCAGGCCAGAATGTGCTTTTTTTTTTTTTTTGGGGGGGTGCGCACCACTGCTCTCTGGTGGTGGGAGTGGGAGGCCCAGCCCCACTGCTGGAATTGAACCTCTGTCCCAGTGGGCCACAGTCCCGCGCACAACCACTACGCCACCGGGGCTCAGCCCCAGAATGTGCTCTTTACAACGATCCAACATCCAAAGAGGACATGGCAGGAAGGGGCAGAAACTGGGAGAATGGAACAGGGGCCGTGGGGAGCACCGGGGAGAGTCATGCTGTCACAGAACCATCTGTGTGTGGACTGCTGACCTAAAAAACGAATTTGCTATGCAAACGTCGGCCCCAGTCATCATAACAAAGCAAACAGCACTGCTAGAAAGTCTCCGATATTTGCCATGGTTATGAATTAAACGTGATTTACCCACAAGTTGTACACTCTATGTACTCGCTGCCACGGGTCCATTCTGACGCATAATAACACTACAGGAGAGGTGAGGGCTCCCTTTGGGGTTTCCACGGCTGTAACTCTTGCTGTGAGTAGATAACATCATCTTTCCTCTCCAGAGTGGTCGGTGGTTTTGAACTGCTGACCTTGTGGTTAGTAGTCCAGTTATGTATCCCACTGTTTGTTTTTTTTTTTATCAAACATCTTAAAATTCTTCTAATCTCAAAAAACCTTCTCGTCCCTACGCATTCCTTACTTCTGAAACACTCACCTTTTAGAGCTAGGTTAGAGCAGGGCTCCATTCCTGGTACCAAATTCGTAGTGATCCAGCAGCGCTCTAGCAGAACTGCTTGCTGATTGGAGGTCACTGGAGAGCTTTATGGACCCCTCGAGGCGCTGTGGTTTCATGTTCCGCTGCAGAGTGCTCAGCCAGCAGTTGGAAACCACCAGCCACTCCCCAGGAGAAAGACGGGACTTTTCACTCCTGTAAACCGTTCCCCCTTGCCCCAGAGGTCAACTCAGTGCATCAACTCAGTTTGAGCAATGAGTGTGGCGGCCACGTGCTTATGTTAATTTCATGATTGAGATGTAGTGATGGAGTCTAGCCTGTTCATCTGGAGATCGCCATTGAATAGCCAATGAGGCCTCCGTGTGAGCATGGCTTTCTCCTGAGACTTCTGGGAAATCCCGCCATATTTCCCTGGTGAAGATGAGAAGCTATCTCCCCAGTTGTTGGGAGTCAGTCTTAGAGACAATGAACTACGGAGAAGACAAGATGGCAGCGTCCGAAGAGCTGGAGGAGCCAGAGGAGGTCACGTGGCCTGATGGAGCCAGACCTCTGAAACTGGAGAAGCCATGTGGAGAGCCCTGCCAGCGCTGAATTGCTTCTACCACCACTGGATGCTGTTGATGGACCCTGAACCCTGGAAGCAAGGAGCCATGTGGAGACCCCTGCCAGCGCCGGGGCTCTGCACCCACTGACATGTGACTTCATGAGTTGGAAGGAGACTTTTGAGATTGCTATAGGGCATATGGGCTAATATGGGACGTATGACTTTGAACTGGACTGGGCTGCTTTTTCAATGTCCCATTCCTCTTGTATATAAACCGTACCCTTATATTCATATGCATGCCTGTGAATTTGTTTCTCTCGTCTACCTGGACTGACACAATGAGCTTGAGTCCTCTCTCCAGGAGCCTCGAGGGTGCTGCCGAGCAAGCACAGAGTGCTCCACACGAGGCTGGAGGTGGTCCTTTTCGAGTCGATGCTCACATGGAAAGATCGCGATAGCTCCCATCACATCCCCATCTCCCTTCCCTGGTTTGTTCTGCCCTAGGCCCAAGTTCCTCTGCTAAAATTTACGCGTCTTCTCTGTGCCACCACCTAAGTTACACTCCGGCGAACATCTTCCTCTCGCGGTAGATAAACTGCTATCAGAGAGGCTGCTCAGAGCAGATTTCCTAACTGCCAGAGTCAAGAATCACGGGCTAACCAAGTTGGCACACAACCCCACTTATCACACTTCACCATGACACCTGGATCTCGAAAATATGTATTTGAGGACTAGAAGCAGCTAAACACTCTCGTATACTTTCTGCAAAAAAATTCTTAACAATTTTTGTTCACTACCTATCATCTGACCTGCAAAACAGATTAGTAATAATAAAAAAAAAGACCATGTATAATTGTGGCGATTATATACGGCTCAAAACCAGGGGACACTATTATACCACCATCAGTCAAATTTCAGTCTCTTCTGTTTTCCATTACACCTCACAAAAGTTCACCTCAATTTCCATGTTTTACAACCAAACCCCCTTAGGAGGTTATTTCTTCTCTCTCTTTGAAGAAAATGCCGTGGGTAGGTGTAGCGTGGAGGACATAACGGGGTGACATTTTGTTTCTCGGGCCTGCCCATCATCCCTTGAAATGCCTCAAGTAGGCATAACCCTTTGTCCTAGAGTGACTGGTGAGACTTTCCAAGTCTGGCTTCTCTCGCCCCTGTCTGGATGTCCTGAAACGTGGCTCTACCCCCCACTAGCAAGTTATCCCACACCTCTGTCTTCAGTTGCAGGGCAAGTCCATTTCCCAAACGGTATGATTTTATCACTTCTGCGCGCTGAATCTTTGCCAGATTCTTGGCCTTGTCATACAGCATCTGAGTCAGTCCTCCCCACCCTTGTTTAAGCATTCCCCATCCTGGTTAATGGAGCTGGTCTTCGGTGCCCAGGTCTTCCAACAAAGCTAACCCTCAGAGACGGGGGTCCTGAGGAGGCAGCCGAATACTTGCTCAAGAAACAGACACGTCGCAACACAAGGGTCACGAACACCACCAAATCTTCAGCACGCGCCCAAAGTGCTTAAGAGAGTAGCCAACCAGGAGGGAAGGGTGAACCTAGAGGTGGTTTTAAAAGCCCCCGATTTGGAAGCAGCTGTCAGGACCCGACGTAAGAGATGACAAGGCTGCATGTGGAAAAGAATTCTCCCTGTCGTGTTCGGACAGAGAGGTGGGGGGTGGGAGGGGATGGAGGGAACCCGCAGAGGCTTTAAGAGTTCCTAAGGAAATGTGGTCAGGAGGCAGCGGGTAGCATGGTCTTGAGCCAAGGATGGGAAGCTTAGAACGATGAGAAAAACCTTTGTGACCCTCGCCTAATGACTGGGTAGGGTAATGCAAAAAGTGTAGGCAGACAGGGGTCCGGTTTGTCATTCCACTTGGCGTGGTGGTTAGCTCTGTGTTCCCTACACGACTACAAGAGGCCAGGGCTTTCGGCCATTTGGCTGGAATACGCCACGATGCCATCAACGCCGTGTCATCAGCTCGGTGAGAGGATCTGGCGTAGATACTGCATCCTGATGCCTGTGAGCAGCCAGCAGCTGGGGCGGTGCGGAGCCCCCTGTGCCCAGGTCCCAGCCTTGAGGCACATGCACTTAGAGGAGTGGCCTCCTCCCTGTCAAGCAGACTCATGAGAAAGCTTGCCACTTTACGCAATCTGTATCGGGCATCTGGTTTGCGGACCTCCTGCTGTCTGGTCTGGCAATCCCCCGAGCCAGCCACAGAGCCCTGATCTTGGATTCAGCAGATGGGGATCACCTGCCTGTCTTCTTCCCACTACATCTTCCTGCTCCCTGGTTACAGGAGTCGGGAGAAGCTTCCACTTGCTGAGCCGGGGAGGGGAAATCAGCCTGGACTTACCCGTTTCTCCGGCTGGGCGAGCCAGTTCCTGATGGCAGTCTCTTCCTGTCTTCATAGTTGTGCAAGCATCCCTGGGTTGGAAAGCCTAGCCCTCCGGGTGTCACGTGAGCCAGTTTAGATACAGGAGCAGCGAGAAAGAAAAGCCACCACCAAAGCGGGTGGGTGGGAGATTGCTAGGTGAGCTGGTGGTGGCGGCAGAGGCACCGCACAGAGGGAAGCTGCGTGTCGTCAGGTGGCAAGAAGGCTTGCCGAGTGGGGTGTCCTTTGGGTCCCTCGCAGCCCTTCAGGAGCTTTGTAACACTTGCCCAAAGCGGGCAGTGGCCACGAGGCCATGTGGCCGGGGAGGCTGAGGACCACAGAGAAGAGGCGCTGGGGGTAAAAGAACTGTATCTTTATAACGTTTTCTGATCCGGATTTGTGGTAGCCTGTGAACTTCCCTTTAGAGCTTCATAATGGCGAGTCTTGTCTGTGGGTGCCCGGTGGCCACGGTCAGCAGAGAAGCAGAGTGCAAGGAGAGGGAGCTGGGGGTCCAGGGCGGGTCCAGCAGGGGGAGGAGTGCCTGTGCCCCGCCTCACTGCAATCACCTGGGCATCAGATGCTTTCTCCTTCCTGTTTGAGCAGCTGGAGGAGGTCAGACGTGCTGTTCCCTGTGGCATTTCCTCCGCCCTCCACACACAGTGTGCTTGTACAGCCCCACCCGAGGGGACTGAGCAACAGAATGGTAGGTGGATTGGATATACTGGAATGTATGAGATATGCCAATAAAACATTATTTAAAAAAAAAAAAAAGATTGCTGGGGGCTCAGCCCCAGTGGCGTAGTAGTTGAGTGCGGGACTGCGGTCCACTGGCTTGGCGGTTCAAATCCAGCAGCAGCTCTCCAGGAGCAAGGCTGGGCCTCTCACTCCCACCAGAGGATAGTGATACCCCCTGCCCCCCACAAAAAAAAAAGATTGCTGAGCCCTGGTGATACAGTGGTTGTAGCCCACAGGTCTGATGGTTCAAATCCAGCAGTAGCTCTCTAGGAGCAAGACTGGGCTTCCTACTCCCACCAGGGTGGTAATGCGGAAAAAAAAAAAAAAGATTATGGGATTTTTTTTGTGTGTGTGTTTTTTCTTTTTGTGGGCATCACTGTCTCTGGTGGTCGTGGGCTACCCAGTGCTGGTCCTGAGAGCCGCCGCTGGATTTGAACCACCAAGCCTGTGGGCTGCGGTCCCGCACTCAACCACTTATGCCACCGGGGCTCAGCCAGATTATGGGATTTACTCATGAACGTTTTGATATAAAAAGTTGCACTTTCAAGCTGTGGGGTGAAGGACAGGGTCCCCCTTTGGAAGCTTTCCCTTTCCAACCCCTACACCCTTATCCTTGTCCCTCTGTTCATCTGGAACACCCAGTCTTCTTATTGAGACTATGAGAAGTGTGCAGTGAGGGTGCCTGCATCTTCATACTGACGCCCCAGCCTCTCGGGCAGTCAGGACATGCAGGAAGTCTGGTCAATGCCTGCTACAGGAACGAAGAGGCCTGTTCCATCTCCTGTTCCTGCAGGCCCAGAAGCCCTCAACAAGAAGACTGTCCTTTTTTCTGACTTGCCTCTATCTCTAAAGGAGATTTTCACCCCCTTGAGTCCTGAGTAGATGGTGTGATTTCCCCAGCTGCTCTGAGGGGACTGTCCCCGAGGACGTTTCATTCTCCCAGAGGCCCTTCCTGCAGCTCCTGTATCTTTGAGGATCAATCAATTGCCTTGGAGGATCAGTTTTCTCCGGGAAGTGACCGGAAGACTGAGGGATGGATGGACCAAGAGTCAGAAACCTTTCAACGTTTGTATGTCACCTTACTCCTGCTGGGTTAAAAATAAGACAGTAACTATATTTGAGAAGAAAAAACATAGGGTTTAAATTTGAATCCCAGTTCTGCAATTCATGTGCACGAACCCATCTCCCCTCACAGTGAAATCCTGTTTCTCCTCTTGGTTAAAGCCACTAAATCATTCCTACTCCCACCAGGACACTGATGCCCCCCATCCCCCCCCTCCCAAAAAAAACCAAAAAACCCAAAAACAAAAAAACAACCCACTAAATCAGTACTTCTCCCAGACTAACCAGGACATCATAATTACCTAGGAAGCATTACAGAAAACACCCATTCCCTAGTCCATGATCACCTTCAGTTGTTAATAATAGCACAAGTGGAGGAAGGGACCAGACGCAATATGCCGCCTGGTGGAAGAGCTTAACATTACATTCCAAAGATTTTTGCCCCCCAAAAAGCCCCAGTCAGATCTCTAGAGTAGTGGTCCTCAACCGTCTCACGCCTCGACCCTCTAATACAGTTCCTTGTGGTGTGGTGACCCCCTTAGGTGGGCAGACCTGCCTGGAGATGGACAGTGGAGCTGTGTCTCAGTTCCTAAGACCATTGGGAATAGGGTCTGAGGTGACCCCTGTGAAAGGGTCTCGACCCCCAGGATGAGAACCGCCGCTCTAGATCTAGTCCATGTACAGGAAGTAACGGCGCAGGAGAAACATGTTACATAATCTGGAGATGACCCAGCAGCGAAATGCCGACTGCAGGCCAGTCTGCGGGACAAACCCATCTGCAACCAGCACGTCAGCGGCAGGAAGGGGAGGCGTGGAACCCGGGAATGTAGAGAGTTACTCTTCAATCTTTATGAGACTTAAACACGCCAGCAAGTTAGGTGAAGGGTAGGGCTGTGAGCAGGTATATGGTTTAAAGAAAAACACACAACTGAAAAAAAGTCTTCAAGCACAATCGGGGGCATTTGAACATTACTCACTGGCAGCGATTTGATGTGGGCTCATAGCGACTCTTTCTAGATCACCCATTCCCTCACTGCCATGACGTCCACGCTGACTCCCGGAGCCCTGTAGGACCGGGCAGACTGCCCTGTGAGTGTGTGGGGCC
>PVJH01028705.1:0-26977 GCA_004026705.1 Nesogale talazaci
CCAGGAACCATACAGTGATACTTGTCTTATCTGCACATCAGAAAATCCACCCCAAAAGAATAGCCCACACCTCACATTGGTGGGGGTCACTCCCTCAAGAAGGGGGTAAAAGGGAGAGGATCATCCCCTGGATGCCACACAACATTGAGAAAAGCTTCAACAAATCAACAGGCCCTCTAGGAATGAGGGAAGAATCTTACTGGAAAATCAATTTGGCCAGTGGTGGGGAGCTGCTGGCTACATTTCAGAAGAGGTGCTAATATTTCTGTTGGTGGCTATAGTGGGTAAAGGGGGAGAGCAATCTCACATCAGGAAGAGACGCTAAACAAAAAAGGGAACATAAAGGGAAAACGAAATCAGTTCTATGTTCTGAGGAGATACTTTGAATGACTTTTTTCCCCCTAACACTTGGTGAATCACACCATGGACTCAGCACTATGACTCTAGATGCTGGCTTTGCAGGGAACACAAGGGCCACACCAGAAGGATGAAGGAACTGAATTCTACCTCAAAACTATCTGTAGCCCTGGAACTTAGGATTGAAATTTCATGATGGAAGAGGAAGCAAAGGATGACCATACCAACCCTATGGAAATGGAGTTGAACCTTGGGTGGGACCTTGGCTATGTGGGCATCCAATGAAAGGGAACCCAGAACCACCATATATTTAGTATTTCAATGTGCCCCTTTCATTAATATGACAGGAATTAATCTGATAGACAAGTATCTGCCCTTATAAGAAATGTTACAGGGATATTTCACCTAATACCCATCCCCATGCTCAATGTAAACAGAGCTCTATCAATTAAGAAATCAATCTGTACAAAGCATTGACTCATGGATTGCAGCTCAGAGTTGGACTATACTTGCATAAACTCCTTATATCATTAGTATCTTAAATTCTATGCCACTGGATAAATTAATAATGCTATTAATGCAACCACCTTATGCCCCCAAGGGAGTGATTGATTTTTTCTTGTTATTATTCTTTTTTTTAATAATTTTTATTTTTTGTGGGCATCACTGCTCTCCGGTAGTGGGAGTAGGAGGCCCAGCCCCACTGCTGGAATTGAACCTCCATCCCAGTGGGCCGCAGTCCCGCGCACAACCACTACGCCACCAGGGCTCAACCCTCTTGTTATTATTCTTGTTGGTTTTTGTCATAATATGACCGTCAAAATAAACCAGAGTTAGTCATAACCCATGAACAAGCAGATGAATTCTGGGCTCCCAATTAATTCTAGCCCCAATCCAAGAACAGTCAGTTCATATAACTTGGTCCTACTTGATAAGTGTCATCATGAAGAAAGTAATGAAGATATGTGTGTTAGTCCAGATAGACTAAAGAAACAAATTACAAACATGCATATGTATATAAGGGAGACATTTATATACAAGAGGAATGGGACATTGAGAAAGCATCTCAACCCAGTCCAGTGCAAGCCCACAAGTCTGATATTAGTCCATATGTCTGATACCAGTCTATACAGTCTTCTTCAGATTCAAGAGGCAAATGGACAATCACAGGTCAGTGGGTGCAGAGTCTTGTGTATCCATTGGTAGTAGAAGCATGTCAGTAATGGCAGGGCACTCTCTGTGGCTTCTCAAGCATCTCAGCACCAGTAGGAGTCTCTACGTGGCTTTTCCGGCTTCAGAGCTCTGGTTCCATTAGAGTAAGCCCATGTGGCTTGTTCTCCGGAATGTCTCACAGGGAGTCAGCCTTGTGTCTTGTCAGTAGAGTGAATCCAAAGGACTGAGTAGTGAGCCTCTCATCTACCAGAGGGAAATACAGCCGAATTTCCCAGAATTCTCAGGAAAAGCCATGCCCACGCAAAGATCTCATTGGCTAACTCCAGATTGACAGGCTAGATTCCACCCCTACACTCTTAATTCTCAAACTGACACCAGATTAAGTTATTGTCACAACAAGGGTGCTGCAGCAACCTGTGATGAAGACAGAAGATGGTGCTCGCCTATCAATTGGACTAGTGTCTGGGGATCTTAAAGGCTTATTGTAGTCAAACAAGTATCCATCTAAGTGAGTTGTCAACTAAGTTCACAAAGAAGAAGCACACCAGCCTGTGTGATCCAAAGATGATGACAGCAAAATCCAAATATGATGAAGGGAAAAATATCAGAGCTTAAATTGTGTAGAAGGCTGTGGAGGGCAGTGAGACTATCTAGTCAGATTAAATCTCTAGCATACCCCCTTTAGCCACAAGTGGGGGACTCAAACAGATTTACTCTCAGACAGAGAGTAAAGTTGATTATGGTGGACCGCACCATGGTACAATATGATATTTGATCAGCTAACCTCCCATTGACTCCACCTGAATTTGCTCTAGGCTTCAATATTTCTCACTTGTTCCATCGCAGAGATTTCTTCTCTGGCTTTTAAAATATTGCTGGTGGTCTTTTTTCCCCCCTACTTTTTATTTTTATCTTTATGTTAATATTTTTTCTCCTTTATGTTTCATTTCACTTTTGTTTCTATTGTTTTTGTTAGGTTTCCCAGTTTATGAAGCACAGAAGGAGTGCATGCATAGACACAATAAATGATGCAATGGCTTATCAGGGATGGGAGGTTAGGAAGGGGAAGGGGAATTGGGGAGCAAACAATGAATGCGGGAATGGGGGAGCACTAGAACCGATTGTGATGATGTACGTACAACGCTTTTAAAAAACAACTTACTTATGGAAGGGTATGGTATGTGAATTTTATATCAAGAAAACTACTAAGGCGAAGAAACCAATGTTGGCCAATGGTTATAGTTGAAGGAGGAAGAGTTTTTGCTTAGGGGGCATTGAGTTTATGTTAACGGTGGGGGAGTAACTTGGAAGAGGATACACAACACAAAGAGTATAACCAGTGGCACTAAATTATCCATGTAGAAATTGTCAAATTGAATAACGTTTTGTTGAGTATATTTTTGTGACAATTAAAAAAATAATCATCACAATAATGGCAACAACAGCGAGGACAAGGAAGAAGAAAATGTTCTAAAATTGATTGTGGTAATGAATGTACAACTCTTCGTGATGCGATTAAATTATTTGGATTGTTGAAGTGTAGACAGAGTCTTGAAAACCTAGCGGAAGCAGGTTTGCTCTGTCCTGTGGCGTTGCAATGCGTAGGAATTGATTTGCTAGCAATGGGATATTGTTGTATGTGCTACATGTGTCTATCGGAGTCTTTTCCTTGCCATGTCTCATTCTAGTATCTCTTCAATCCCTTGTAGGGGAGGAGTTATTCACAAATATGACAATATCTAACTCTTCAAGTCAACAGGAAAGTGAATTACAGGTACTCGTGAACTTCCAATGAATCCTCCTCTTTGATTTGTAGGTGCTTGTTATTGCATTCATTAGTTTTTTCAGCAACCGGAGAAATCAATAAGGAGCATCATTTCATTATGCATTTTGGGAAATACAGAAAAAAATCATAAAAACAAAATTGAAAAGTGGCTTTCTGATTTTTAAATGTGGTCTCTTCAGATTCCTATGAGTTAAAATCTAATTTTAAGATACAAGACAAAGGGGTGGGAATGAAGGAAGGATAAAGAAGGTAGGAAGCTTCTTACCAGATCTTTCCAAGATTCTGGTCAGCCTGAATAAGAGAGGGCTTTAGGGAAAGAGTCTGCTTAGCAGAATTGGGAAAAGTAATGCCTTGTCTTTTAGCTTGGTGTTTGGGGCACTGGGAAGGCAGTTTGGTGGAGGAGACAGTCCTAACATCTTCCTAGGGGTTGTGTGTTGAAATCTCAAGGATTTGAGCCACAGAGTCAGCTTCTTGGTTGGGATTTATTTTCCAGACATCAGACAATGTTTACCGAATGAAAAGCAAACCTCGAGGATACTGTTTGATCTTCAACAATTACAATTTTGAAAAAGCACGGAAAGAGGTGCCCAAGCTTTCCAGAATGAAGGATAGGGTTGGAACACATATTGATGAAGGTAAAGTATAGTCAAAAATAGAGACGCAAACTATTTCTTAGGCCCATGCTTTCATCCAAAGGGAGAAAACAGAAGTTGTAGCAACAAGGCCGGATGTTAGCAAACAAAGAAGGCAACTGTATTTCCCTGTGAACGTGAAGAGCAACCTTAGATATTTGTCAATTTGTCGATTCTTTTAAAAAAATTTTCAAATCAATGTGTAAGATATTCAATCTGAGGAACAGGCTTTGAGTTAAAAGCAACAATGAGATTTTAGCTCCACCCACTCTCCACTTCCTGACTTGGTTAGATGCCAAAGACCAGATGACTAAGCAAAACTATGCTTCTGTGAAATGCTTTAGGCACTAGATGGGGAAAAAAAATGAATGGAGACCACTTATAAATATGGCTCTATTGAATGCAGCAGAAGTTACACTGGCCAACACACATTTTGGTGCCTCAGCGGTTAGACCTGTTTCTGGATATAGTTGACTTGCTATTTAAAAGAAAACAAGACAGTCCCAAGTTTCCTGTATCAACTCTATTTTTCGAGAAACAGGACATATACCACTCTTCACTCTGCAAACCCATAAAGAAATAAGGATATTTTAATGTCATGTTAGTTAACCTGAGACAGAGGAAATGGCCACCAGCTTTATTTAAAGTAATTGGTGTTGTACTAAATACTTAGGATAACTTAGTACGTACTTTCCATGATGTCCTTTGGTTCACAGATATATTTGGTTAGTGCAAGTTACATGAGCTTGACATTTTCCTCAAGTATCACTTCACCTGTATTAGCAATGGCATACCACGCAGGTCTGATTTGATCTTAAAAAAGGGCCATAGATAAAGGTTACTGTACAATAATGAAGGAGTCTGATGGTGTGGTGGTTATATCTTTGACTGCTAACCTCACTAGCAGTTATTTGGGGTATTATGGATCAGAATTGACTTCAAGACAGTGCATTTTTTGGTTCTGAGGATAAATTTCCACACTTTAAAAATTTTAACTTTTCTTCTAAGAAATGCTAGTATTTCATAGCTCGCTAGTAAGTCTACATGATCATTTGCAAACATATCTTGTAGACTCATTTGACTCGTGATTTGGGAACATTCTCAATGGATGTTAATAAATATTAATTGCTATGGAAACCAGCTGTCATGATAGAGCTGTGGATGAGAGACCCCTGCGGGAGGAGTGTTGAGCTTCTAACCACAGGATCAGCCATTTCAACCCACCAGTGGTTCTGAGACGGAAAGATGAGGCTGCTGCTTCTGCCAAGATGTTAAGTCTCAGAAACCCAAAAGGGGCAGTTCTACTCTGTCCCACAGTATTTATGCAAGTTCACATCAATTACGTGGCGGTGGGCTTCCTTTTTTTTTTAATGGTATTCTTTAAAAGAAGCCTCGAGGGCACAGTGGTTAAGGCAATGAGCCACGAACCAAAAGGTTGATCGATCAATCAATCGATCCCACCAGCTGCTCCACAAGGGAAAGGCACGGCAGTCTGTTTCCATGAAGCATGCCATCCTTGGGGATCTATTGGGGGCGGTTCCACTTTGTTCCATGAGTTGGGTTCTTTAAATTCTGGTTTGAATTCTTACTAGACCTATTAGACCCATTTGAAGTGCTCTTCAGCTCTGGGCTGGGGTCTGGGAATTGTGGTGTGCTGAGTTTTCTTCGCTTGTCTTCTAGAAGCTTTGCAGAAGACCTTCAGTGATCTTCGTTTTGAGGTGAAGCAGTTTCAAGACAACTCGGCGAAAGACATCTGTGACACTCTGGAACGCTACCGCCAAATGGACCACAGTGACAGAGACTGCTTCGTTTGCTGCATCCTCTCCCACGGAGACAAGGGCATCGTCTACGGCATCGATGGGCAAGAAGCCCCCATCTTCCAGCTCACCTCTTACTTTACTGGCCTGAAGTGCCCTTCTCTCAAAGGCAAACCCAAACTCTTTTTCATTCAGGCATGCCAGGGGGATCGTGGCCAAGAAGGTGTAGTTGTTGATGCTGACTCCGAGCAGCAAGAAGCCGATTTAGGAGTGGCCCCCCCATCTCAGAAACACTATATTCCAGATGAGGCGGACTTTCTGCTGGGGATGGCCACTGTGATGAACTACATTTCCTACCGGAGTCCTATGCTTGGGACCTGGTATATCCAGTCCCTTTGCAAGAAGCTGAGAGAAAGATGTCCTCGGTAACTTCCCCAAGTGTCACCCTGCTGGTCGCCCCCAACCACGGCTACCCCCCCCCCAGACCCAGAGCCCACCAGAAAGCACTTTGTGGTTAGAATTCATAGATCAGATCACTGTCCAGGGCGGGGGTGGGGGTAGGGGGGTATGGGGGAGTGCTTACATTCACCTCTAACTATTAACCTACGGGTCGTATGGATGTGCTTCTTGGGTGGGTTGCAGAGTGAGAGCGATGGCAAGTATGACAAGTGCTAGCATCTTAGTTAGTAGGTGGAGAAACTGAAATACTTAAAACGAGGGATTTGACTTTTTCTGCACCTCCAAGGCAATTAGGGTACCCCCAGCCCTGGTAAGGTTGGGAAAGCTAGGTAATTCAGCTCTTTCAAGCAGAACATGACGGAGAAAACTCGGCTAATTGTGGAACGATTCCAAGGACGTTCTAACAGTTCCAATGTTTAACGGTCCCTGTGCTGATCAACAGTTTTGTGCCAACCCATCCACTTCCAGCTCCCTTGGTGCATTGTGAGCACTAAGTTGATCGCCAGAACAGCAAGCCTTTATCTTTCACAGATTTGATCTGCTTGAGGTGAAACGTGGATGATCGCCTTTCCAAATGTATTACATCATGTACTTGCAGCTAAATGTTGGCCTGGTGTGCCGTGGGTTTCCCAAGCGCACACACACCTGACAGATGAAGAGCAAGGACTCTTCCTCAGCGCCCCATCTATGTCACTCTATGTTTTAAGTGCATATCAAAATATCCTATTGACAGAGAAGGGATTAGACCATTGGTTCTCAAACTTCCTAAGGCCGCGACCCTTTCATACAGTCTCTCATGTTGTGGTGACTCCCCCCCCCACCCCAACCATAAAATTATTTTTGTGGCTATTTCATAACTGTCATTTCGCTACTGCTATGAATTAGACAACCCCTGTGAAAGAGGTCGCGACCCACAGGTTGAGAACCACTGGATTAGCTGATGCTTTCCTCTTGTGAGATGGGCTAGCTGAGGTGGTAAGTGGAAGAGGAAAAAAAAAAAACCAAACCATCCAAACTGATAGAAAGGATGCTGAGAAATGGGTAAAATTGGCTGCAGGGGGACACAGAATTTTCATTTGCCAAGCTTCGCAGGGGAAACATCTTGGTGACCTCTACCTGTAAAGACTGCGTTGTGTAGGAAACCCTATGTAAGCTCTCTCATATAGGATCGCTGCCGTAGGTTAGAATCAAGTCCACAGAACCCAACCAAACAAAATTTGGTTGTATCATAGCTGAATTCTCAGAAGCAATGCTTTATGAAACAGTGTTGGGGGGAATCAGGGGGTTGTGGGCTAAGTGACATAGTATATGGAGCAGGCGAGATACCCAGAGGTCGGGGGAAAGAAACCAAATCTAACGCTGACATAGAGGTTTCTGAAAATGGGTAGGAATCGACAATAAACCAAAGGCACATAACTGAGCTCTGAGATTTTGCCTTTATTTGGAAAGTTGGGGTTGGCTTAAAGTTCCAAAAGTTAACCGATGGTTGTTGATTCAACTCATGGCAACTCCATGTGTTGGACAGCAGAGCTGAGAGCTCCATGGGGTTTTCTTGGCTGTAATTCTCATGGAAGGTGAGCATCAGAATGTTCTTTCTTCCAGGGTAGCCTTGAGTAAATTTAAATTGCCAGCTTTTGCACAGCAGCTGAGCGCTAACCATTTCCACTCACGAAAGGCCATGGTTTTAGGTCAGCCCGCTATTATTGCAAATGCTTGTTGTCTTGAGAGAAAGACCATGTGTGACACAAGGAAACAAACAGTTCACTGGATTTTGTGTGTTTGGGTTTTTCCCACTTCATCCTCACCATGTTGTGCTGTTTTTTTTAGGGACAATATTCTCACCATCCTGACGGAAGTGAACAATGAAGTCAGCAGTAAGGATGACAAGAAGAACATGGGGAAACAGATGCCACAACCTACTTTCACACTGAGGAAAAACCTCTACTTTCCTCTTGATTGAAATCAGTATCGATCTTTTTGAAACTTTTTATTTTTTTAAATTTTATTTTATTGAGGGCTTATCCAACTCTTAGGACAATTCATCCACCCATCCATCCATTGTATGTCAAGCGTATTTGTACGTTTGTTTCCCTCATCATTCTCAAAACATTTGCTTTGCACTTAAACCTTTGTTATCAGCTCCTCATTTTTCTGCTCCCTTCCTGCTCCCCTCTTCATGAAAACTTGTTAATTTATAGATTATTATTTTGCCATCTCTTACACTGCTCAATGTCTCCCTTCGTCCACTTCCTTGTTGTCCATACCCCAGGGAGGAGATTATATGTAGATCTTTCTAATCAGTTCCTTCTTTCTACTGAAACAAAGGTAACCATATGCCTGAGCCCTGAGCCCTGACTTTGGGGCTGCCAGGGTTTAATCCCTGTCGGGAGCCTGCCCCAAGCTGTGGCATTGTTGAGATAAAACCTCCTGCAAGCTCCAATTGATCCTGGGTGCTGAGACAGTGATGAGGTGAAGGTCAAACCCTAGCTGACCTCCACTCCGGTAAGCCAAAAGCCCCCAGCCCCTCAAACCCTTGTGGATCTGTGCCTACATATCTTTATGATGCTCCTCATGCCATCCGGCAGTGTTGAATTTCCCTCTTAGTCACTCGACGAGGCTGATTTCTGTGGAATCCCTCTGGGATGTATTACTCACTTGCCATCTTCCCAGAAGTCTGTAATGTTTTTTTTCAAAGTCAAGTTCTAATCTCTGCCTCTGCACTAGTAACAGTCAGTTACAGACATTTATAGCCATTGTAATAGCCGTCATCATCACTTTAGAGGCAATTTTAGTTAGTTAAAAAAAAAACTTTTGATGCAAAAAAAACTTTTAAAGAAAAATAATCATATAAAAATTTTTAAATGGCTATTGGCATATTTGTTGTCTATTTGCATCTGAGAGTCAACTAACTTCATTCTCTTCAAAGTGTTAACCTAATTTTTCTTTAAGCAAAAACAACTTAAGAACCAATCCTTTGACCGCAATCTTGGCATTCATGGAAGCATGCAATACCTCTGAGACACCAGGAGAGCCAGTATGAGGAAAGCCATTTCCCTCAAAGCAATTCTCAAGCTTGCATCTTCCCTGCCTGGGGTTAGTCTCCAGGGGAATAGCAGTAAAATAGCAGTCCCTCTCAAAAGTCAGGGAGGGACATTTTTGCCGTCCGACTTCATTAACCAACAAACAGAGCAATCAGGCCCTGAGGTTGGGCAGCAGGTACTCCCACAACCAGCCTGGCAAACCCTGCTGGTGACTGGGACCAGCGCCCCAGAAACTACCACCTTCTTCCTGAGTAAGCGACGCAAAAAAGGCCCCTGCCTCTGGGGAAGACTCTGTGTAGGCTGAGGTTTCACAAGACCTGAGGATGGTCCTTCTTGTTTTGATTACTGAGGACACATAAATATCATTTGAGAAGACAAGACATTAGTGTCATTTTTGTGTGTTTGCAGTCTCTGTTGGAAAGCTACACTCCACACAGCTGGAGCGTTGTTGTTTCAATGTAAATCTCAAGTTATTAATTCAGGGGGCAAAACTTAGAATTTTAATTATTTTATAAGTGCTTCCTACTCTCTCCCCCAACTACGTTTTCAGCACCTTTTCCTCTCACCCTCCTAAGAAACATTAAGTTATATGAGCAGTGTCTGTTGCCGTGTGCCAGTCACACTGGCTTCCCGTCTTGAACTTTCTTGTGCTCTACTTGCTTTATGTTCTGTTCACTACATATATTAGAAATTAGCTATTTTAAGTTACTTTGTTTTTTAAGTAAATTGTTTTTAAAAGATATTAATTTTTAAAAAGATTTTAATTTTAAAAATACATCTTAATAAAGTAAAATGTGATTTTTTATTTGATCATTCCTTGGAATCAGTGGAGTGTGTGAATGCTGGTTTATTTGCTGATAACATCTCTTGGGTTGACTCAGACATATTTTAGCTGTCTCCGCCCTCCCACCCCACCCTTACCCCCCAAGCCATGTTGGCAGTCCTCAAGTGGTGCAAACATTTAACACGGAGGCGCTTTGTCAATCTAATTCTGAAGTATCAGCCATCAAAACCCCTGAGGAGTCCAGTTTTACTCTGAAGCACACAGGGTCACCCTGAGTCAGAATCCCATTGGTAACTCTCCAGGGCGCCTCCAAAGCTGGCTCGCACCGTTTAAAACATTACTTGCCACCCTTGGACTATTGGCAGAGGTCTCCTCAAAACCCCAAGACCTTCTTTCAAAAGAGGAGAGGGTCAGATAGTCCCCACTGCATGCTCCTGGAGGGCAACAATGCCAGGGGACTCCTTGAGATCTTGACCCGTTCCTCTCCTCCTCTCCCCCCACCCCCCACCCAGTGCCTCCCACGGAGGCCACTTGTTGCTGTGCTAGTGCTGGCCCACACGTGCAGCCCGCTGCACTTACGTCCCTGTCCAGGAGGCAGCCGAATTCCAGCAAAACGTTTGGGGAGGTGTTCAAACTCTCCTGAAGTGATTCCCAAGCTGTGTGAGAACCTGAGTGGGCAGGGGAGGGGCCGCACACATCCCTAGGAGAAAACAAACTTGGAATCTTCTTAGCTTTCTTGCCTAGCCAATACTTCAAAGGCGTAAACGGACTGCCAATAGAGTCACTGTTTAATAGGAGGAGTTTGGGCTCAGCCTCTCTCTGTACAGGGAGAAGAGGAAATGAGTATGTGGCCAGAAGGAAGTTCTTTCTCCCAAGAGACGCATGCACCACTGCATGATAGAGGGGAGCAGTCAAACTTTTCCAACCATGGAGCAGAAGGCCCGTCAGGGAAGGGTACAATTAGAATCAAGGCAGTTCAAGAATTAAAATCATCAGATGCATTTCTTCAGAAAGCCTCCCAGGTGCTCCCTGGGCACACAAAATTGCCATTTTTGCTGTCTTCAGATACACGTGAGGTTTTATTCTTGTTTTCTGTTGGGGTTGCTGCCATCTTCTAAAGTATCAGAATAATCTTCAAAAACATTAGCAGAAGCTAATCTCCCAGATCTCCCTTCATAAATCTCTTCATTCTTGGCAATTAATTTTTGCCTGTAGAGGAAGGGGAAGATGTATTGTTAATGATGCCAATGGGAGAAAGGGATGTGGGCTCTTTGGGGAAAGAGGAATGTGACTTTAGTGTGGCAGTGATTTTGAATTGAGTGAAGTAATCGTGTTTGGATGACAAGTTTTCATGCTAGGAATTTCTGACTAATTCAATACAAAGAATAACTTTTCTTTCTTAAAGGTTTGGGTCTGATAAGTTGTAAATGATTTAAGACGATTCTTTGGGAAACAATAGGATTTCTTTCCTTTTTTTGGGGGGGGGGGCATCACTGCTCTCTGGTGGTGGGAGTAGGAGGCCCAGCCCCACTGCTGGAATTGAACCTCCGTCCCAGTGGGCCGCAGTCGCGCACACAACCACTACGCCACCGGGACTCAGCCCAACAATAGGATTTCTTCCCATCAGAACCAGATGCAGTTCAAGGATAAGCCAAATGAAAATCCAGTTTGTTACTGCAAAGTGGATTCTTACTTGTGGTGATGACAGGTGTTACCAAGAACTGAACTCCACAGGGTTTGCTTGGCTGTCATCATTACAGAAGTAGGTTCCCAGGCCTTTCTTCTGCAGCACTGCCAGCTCGGTGGAACCCACTGCTTAGGCGTTGAGTGTAAAATCTCATGCCTCCCAGGGACTCAGAGGATAAGCCACCGACCCCTCAGCCAAGCTCTCAGAGCAGATGGGTTTCAAAATAACCAGCATCCATAAAACTACATAAGCTTGGAGCTTGCAGATGGATCTTGTGTATCCTTTTACATGAAACAGGGACACCAGCAAGTGAAGAAGGTTTAGATCAATTCCTACGCTATTCAAATCACCTCCCTGACCTCAGTCCAGCCAACTGCTGTCTTGACATCAACGAGGGGCACTTGGGCTCCTATCCATTTCCTCTCCCGCCTAAACTCCCTCCCACCTCCATAGATAACCCTGTAGACTCTCTTTGAGTAGCAGTATTTGTATACCTTAATCGCATGTTTTCTTGTGTCAGGACCTGGATGGTGTATTTGTACTTTTCTTCAGCATCAGAAAATTTAGTCTGGAGTGTTTTCTCTAAATACATCACTGCAGTTTTCTGAAAGGGAGAAGAGTCATCTTTTTCAAAGCAGCAGCCTCTGGGGTGGAGGAGTACGGCCGAGCTGCTCAGGCCTCTAGCTCTTTGTTTTCCCGCCAACCTCCACGTTCGCCTTAGACAAGACCCACCTCTTTCTGGAGTTCCAACTGGGTTTGGTAGAGGGTTGTATTCAGTGATTCGAGGATAACAGCTTGTGCATGCAACTCTTCCTCTATGGTCTGTGCAAGAAGAAATTGTTCAGGTTCCAAGACAAGGAAACCCCAGCCTTCTGTAAGGCACCTGGGTTAGAATCTAAAGGATGAAAATTCACTACCCTTCACCTGTATTCCTCATACCCAACTAGCCACCACCTGCTATTAATTATCCCACCTCAATGTCTCCGTATCTCGACCTCTTCAGGCTCACTGTCCCTGTTCCAGAGCCAGCCCTCACCAGCACTCGCACAGGTTGTTACAATGGTGAGCCATCGAACAAGTATTTATTAAATATCCCTACTGTGGGTACGCTGGTGGGGGAATGGGTTACACATGGGACCGCTAATGGCAAGGTCAGCAATTCAAAACCACCAGCCACTCCACAGAACAAAGATGAGGCCATCTGTGCTGATAAAGAGTGGCAGTCTCAGAAGACCACAGAGACAGTTTGACCTTGGCCTCTAGGGTGGCTCTGAGTCCATACCCACTTGTTAGCAGTGAATGAGGATGGCTATGCTATCAGTCTTTGTGGAGCATATATCTTAAGAAGACAGGGAAACATTTAAATAGCATAATCATAATAATCAATTGTCAGAAGAGAGAGGAAATGAGGGAATCCTGGAACGATGAAGCCCAAGTAACACACACCAGAGAGACTCCACGCTAATCACTACAGGAGAGCCTAGATCGGCAAACTCTGCTCTTCCAAGTCACAGGAGGAGCATCATAAAGAAAAGTAGACACAGATCCACTAGGTTTTAAAGACTATGGGCTTTGGGCTTCCCCCCACAGACCAGCTGGGACTTAGTTTTAGCCCCGCCACAGTTGCGACTAGTGCTGGGCTACCTCGACTGGCCCAAGGACCCTACTTTCACACTGCCACAGCTGTCACCACTTTGGGGCTGTGTTTAAACCCCACCCACCCCCATGGTTGGGTGATTGGGACCTCTTTGATTTCTTCTTTAAAAAAAATTTCTCCTGCCACAGTCACAGCTGGCTCATTTTTGTTTGTTTTTTCCCTTCTACTACAGCTGGCCTCCAGAGCATTCCATACCACCTAGTGCACCCCCTGCCTGACCTCTTTGGTGCTCTATGCCACAGGGCGCCCCCCCCCCCCCACCTTCTGAGGCGCTCCATGCCACTGTGGGTCATGCTTCCACTGCTTCTCACGTGATTAACTGGTGCAGTGCTACCCTCGCATCCCTCAACGGTCCAGCGTCCCCGGAGAGGGCCATACAACTTGTCCTTCAAATAACAGAATGCCAGTTGGCTGGGGAGAGAATGAAGGCCCAGTGGGATAAAACAGTAGCCTGACACTCCAGCACAGTTGTCTACAGGCAGCTCACAGAAGCATACCTGTGAGCCTCCCAAAGAGTGAGCCCAGGGCTCTTTGTTTCTCTGGAAAATGGCACTGAGCTCCACTAAAATGACATGCAGACAGCAACCAGCCCCAACAACCTCAATGAGAAATTCTCAGGAAAAACAAAATGTAATGTTGGAGGAAGTCCTGAATCTAATGATGTCCGTGGAAGAAGCAGATGTTGAGCTACACAGAAAGCTTCAGAACCTGTTAGAGTCAGACAGGATAGAAGGAACACAATACAGAAAAAGGATGAAATGACAGGAAATAAAGGTCACACACCAAAGGGAAATACAAGAGCTAAGGAATGAAGTAATAAAAACAAATAAGTATGGATTGTGATAAGAGTTGTATGAGTCCCCAATAAAATGCTTAAAATAATAATAAATAGGGCTGAGCCCCGGTGGTGTAGTGGTTGTGCACGGGACTGTGGCCCACTGGGATGGGGGTTCAATTCCAGCAGCGGCTCCACAGGAGCAAAGACTGGGCCTCCTACTCCCACCACCAGAGGAGAGTGATGCCCCCCAAAAAACAAAAACAAAAAAAATAAATAATAATAATAATAAATAAAAGCAAATAAGTTAACAGATGTCATCAATAGATTAGAAAAAGTGGAGAACCATGTCAGTGACATCAAGGAGAACCAGACAGACTTCAACAAATGGAAAATAGGGTTAAAAAAATTAATTAAAGAAGCTGAAGCAAACCTAAGAACAGTGTCTTAGAACCCTCACTCCACCCAAGGGGGACACATAATAGAAATGTCAGCAAAGGGAAACAACAGGTGGTGTGAGATACAAAATAACAATAATTATATATAATTGAGCAAGGATTCATGATGGTGGGAGAGTGAGGGGAAGGAGAGGAAAAAAAGAGGAGCTGAACCTCCCTGAGATGATTACTAAGGACAGGTGGGGACATGAGCAAGAGTGGTGCAGATAGCTGATGGTACCCGGCTATCAAAAGATGTAATGCCTGAGGTCTTAAAGACTTGAAGATGGCCAAACAGAGCAACAAAGCCTACAATAGAAGAAACACATGAGCCTGTGTGACCATGAGGTGTGGAAAGAACCAGGTATCAGGCATCGAGGAACAAAAATCATATCATTATGTGCCCACCCTCCCGACATGATCGCTGAGGACAATAGGGTGCAGAGGCAAACAGAGCGGAGGAAATTGATGGCACCCAGTCACCAAATGATAAAGTAGCTGGGATCTTAAAGATTTGAAGGTGAACAGTGACCATCTAGCACAGAAGCAGCAAAGCCCATATAGAAGTGCACCAACCATATATGTGATCACGAGGAGTTGAAGGGAGCAGATACCAAACATCAAAGAACAAGAATCACATCACTACGAATGAGAGGGAGGGCAGGGTGGGGACCCAAGGTCCACTAATGAAAGCAGGCATGTGAAGGTGCTTGGCACAGTATATGTAACCATGTATTGTGAAAAGCAATGTACGAGCCCCCAATAAAATGATATTTTAAATTTTTTTTTAAAAAGAGGAGCTGATATCAAAGGCTCAAACAGAAAGAAAATGTTTTGGAAACGATGATAGCAACTTACGTACAAGTGTGCTTAATACAGTTGAATTATGGATTGTTATATGATCTGTTAAGGGCCCCTTACAGGGGAGTCACAGGGAGGAGATGGGCCGGTCAAGGTGCAGTGAGGTAGCAATGAAGCATACAACTTTCCTCTAGTTACTGAAGGCTTCCTCCCCCAATGATCATGGTCCCAACTCTACCTTGAAAGTCCAGCTGGACTGGAGGAGGTACACTGGCAGAGATGAGAACTGGAAACACAGGGAACCTGGGGCGGATGAACCCCTCAGGGCCAGTGGTGAGAGTGGAGTTGCCGGATGGGTGTAGGGAAGGTGGGTGGAGAGAGGGAGCCTACTGTGGGGATCTACAGACTGCCTCCTATCTGGAGGATGGACATTGGGAGGAGTGGGCAGGGGGAGATGTCGGGCAGTGTAAGATATGACAAAACAATAATAGTTTATAAAGTAATGAGGACTGAGGGGAGGGGGGGAAAGGACAGAGGGGGAAGGAAGAGAAGCTCATATCGAGGGCCCAAGTGGAAAAGTGGATATTAGGAGAATGTTAATGAAAGCAAGCATGTGAAGGTGCTTGGCACAGTATATGTAACCATGTATTGTGAAAAGCAATGTACGAGCCCCCAATAAAATGATATTTAAAATTTTTTTTAAAAAAGAGGAGCTGATATCAAGGGCTCAAGCAGAAAGAAAATGTTTTGGAAATGATGATAGCAACTTACATACAAGTGTGCTTAATACAGTTGAATTATGGATTGTTATATGATCTGTTAATAGTTGAATTATGGATTGTTACATGATCTGTTAAGGGCCCCCAATAAAATGGTTAATAAAAAAGGAAATTAGAAAACCAAACAAGGATGAAACTAGAGGGTAAGGTGTATGAAGGACTAGGAAGGGTGAGTTTGGAACTGAGATCAGTGAAGGAAGGCTTCTTCAAAGAGGGAATGTTTACCATGAACGAGTGGTAAGGGGGTTGGGCAAACACCCTCAGGGCTTCTGAGGCCCCGAAGGCACACCAGTAGCTGAAATCAAGAGAGCAAGCAGAAGAGTGAGCCGGGGTGAGAATAGAGATGCCAGCGCGTCCTGGACCAAAGACAAGGGGTACCACTGCAGGATTTGACACAGAGAAGGGACACCAGCAGTGCACATGTAACACTTGTGTTCTGTGGAGAATGGGTTGGAAGGTGGCAGGAGGGGAAGCAAGGAGCCCAAGGAGAAATAGCGATCCAATGTGGGAACGCTGTAGCATTGGAGACACGGAGATGAGATGGTCCACTCCCATCAGATTTAAAGTCCACGGGTCTCGAAGACAGAATTGACATGACGGCAGGGAGTGAATGCTCACACAGGGGAGCGTCAGGCCATCGGGGATTAGCCTTACAGCACAGAAAGAACGTTTGCTTGTAAGTGGACAGATCAGATAACCCAAGGGTCAAGGAAAGGGGCTTACAACCAAGCCCGGAAGCATTCCAGGATTTAACAGTCAGTGGAGGAGGAAGACCAAGCTGAGGGGGATGGAGGAGTGGGCCATGAGCGGAAGGAAAAACCAGACACCTATGACAACCATGAGCAGGGAGTGTGTCAAGGAAGACGGAATCGGTGGTACTGAGGAGAGAGATCCCTGTGTTTGGAAACACGGTAGTTACTGGTGATTTGAACAAGAGCAGTGTCTGCAGATGGAGGGAGGGCAGAGGCCAGGTTGAGGTGTAAACGAGAAGCAAACCTTTGAACAGTGTCTCCTCCCCTCATTTTGCTTTTTCACACTCCTTCACATGAACACCCACTTTCTTTCCTCAAACATTTCCAGGGAACTTCCAGTGAACTGGAACTACCTAATGAATCCAATCCAGATTTCCTGTCGGGATACAGGAGTTATAAATGGATATTGATTATAGAGTGAATAAAACACCTTTTTCTTCTCAATGGGCGAATTAGGAGTCCGGTGGTGTTGTAGGGTCAGCATTGGACTGCTGACCACAAGACAAATTAACCAGCCACTCCCGGGGAGAAAGATGAGGCCATCTGACTGAGGCGGAATCTGTGCGTTTGAATTGTGGTGCTAGTGAAGAAGAACATGAAAAGTACTGTGGACTGCCAAAAGAAAAACAAATGTGTCTTTAAAGAAGCACAGCCAGAGAGCTCCTTAGAGGCAAGAATAGCAAGGTGGTCTCTTACATACCTCAGACATGATGTGAGACACCACCAGTCCCTGGAGAAGGACATCCTGCTGGGTCAAGCTGAGGGGCAGTGAAGGAGAGGAAGACCCTCAAGAATTGGGTTGGCCCAGTAGCTGTCACAATGAGCTCCAGCAGAGGAATGATCGTGAGGAGTGTGCAGGACCAGGCAGCGGATTGTTCCGTGTGCACAGGGTCCCAGTGGGACAGCACAGACCCAGATGGTACCTAACATCAGCGACAATGCCATAAAGATGTATCACCCATATAGGTTCCATATGAGTCTGAATTGATTTGATGGCAGAGGGGTGATAGCCTATTGGATGTGGGGCTAATTTTCTGCTGTTCTCCGAGAAGCCTAACCTCAAGGTGGGCAGGGTTTCTAACCTATTGAGTAGAATGTTCCGAGTATTCAGGGTATTGAAGTAAGTTTTCCTCACAGTCCCCGATCTGCCTGTCAGTCTGTCGTCCTGCCGTGGCGGGTCTATGGCCGCAGTGCTGGAAACTGTGCCGCGCGTACTTCTAAGACCATGATGGACAGGTTTCAGGGGAGCTTCCATAGTACGAAAGACTAGGAAGAAGGGAGTGGCTGACCACTTCTAAGGAATGAACCCTTGGAAAAACATCAGGACTAGCAGGAACACACCGTCTGAGCATGCCAGGAGATGAGGCCTCCAGGCTGGAAGGCACGTGAAATAAGACCGGGCAAGAGCTGTCCTCTCACAGTCGAGCTGTCCTGAAGGGCACCCTTGATGACATGGCAGGATTCAAAATGAGAAGGAATGGCTGCAGATGTTTAGGCACAACCAGAAGGTGCAACTGGACCAAGTCAACATGCAATGGAATGCGTAGAGATCGGTAGCTGAGGCTGAAATGGACTGACACTGGCCATTGGGAATCAGACGCTCATGGATGGTCTGCTCTGCTGGAGATGATGAATTGATGCGGAACTGGGCTCATTGTTCAAGAGAACACTTCCAGATCGATCCGAAAGCACAACCCTGTCAACGACAGGAGAGTGTTCACACATCCACGGGAAGAGTAGGAAATTAGCCCGTGATTCAAATGGATACGCCAATTGGAAAGAACCCACATTGAGGAAATTGAAGATCTCATTTAAAGCCAACTTCAGTAGATTGCTGTTGGTCCGGGTAGACTAGAGGAACAAATTTCAGAGACACGCATATGGATATAAGGAATGGGTTTATATTCAAGAGGGACAGGACACTGAGAAAACATCCTACCCAGTCCAGGTCAAGTTACAAGTCCGATATTAACCCATATGCCCAAAATCGGTCCATAAAGTCTCCTTCTGACTCATGAAGTCACAGGTCAGTGGGTACAGAGTCCCGGCACCAACAGGGTCTCCTCATGGCTCCTCGCTTCCAGGGCTCAGGGTCCATCAACAGCATCCCGTGGTGGCAGAAGCAACTCATCACTGGCAGAGGCCTCCATGTGGCTGCCCCAGCCTCAGAGGTCTGGCTCCATCAGGGCAAAGCCATGTGGTTTCTCCACCGGCTACTCCAGCCTCCCAGATGCCGCCATTCTGTGTTGTCTGTGATTAATCATCTCTGAAACTAACTCCCAACAACTGGGGAAGATAGCTTCTCATCTTCACGAGGGAAGTATCGCGAGATTTCCCAGGAGTCTCAGGTGAAAGCCATGCCCACATAGACGCCTCATCGGCTACTCAATGGCTATCTCCAGATTAACAGGCTAGACTCCACCCTTACATTTCAATCATAAAATTAACATAAGCACATGACTGCCACAACTGCAATGTATCAAACATTCAATTAAGATCATGGTCCCAGTTCTACTCTGCCTGAGAGGGTACCAGGAGTCAGGGTCTACAAGAAGGTTGTAAGTTTGTCCCCAAGTAGAAAGAAAATGTTTCGGAGACGATGATGGCAACATATGTACAAATGTGCTTGAAAATTCAATGGATGAATGTGTGGATTGTGACCAGAGCTGTAAGAGCCCCTGATAAAATGTTGTTGTTGTTGTTGTTGTTGTTGTTTTTAAAAAAAGCTGCATTGACAATTCCTTACTGAAGATGCACGGGCAATTATTTACTGAAGGTGCATGGACAATTACCGGTGACTGGAATATGGAAGGTAGAAACAAAAATGAACAGCAGTGAGAAACTTTGGTTTTGGTGACAGAAACGACACTGCAGAGCACTTGATCAAATTCTGCAAGGCCAATGACTGATTCCTTGGAAACACCGTGAACCTGCAGCTGTCCACATGGGTCTTGTCAGCTAGAGTACAGGCATCACATCAACTACATCTGTGGAAAGAAATGCTGGAGAAACCCAATGTCATCCATCATAGCACCACCAGGACCAATTGGAACAGACCCTCCAGTGCCCATCTGCAAATGTAACTTGAAGCTGAAATGAAAAGATGTCCACGAGAGCCAAAGGGAAAAAAAAAAAGCTTTGAGTACTGTACATACTTGAGTATAAGCCAACCCAACTACTAGCCAAGGCACCTAATTTTACCACAGAAACTGCAATCAAATGTGCTGAAAAAATTGGACTTATACAGGAGTATTTGCGATATATTTCACTTGAATTTAGAGACCATCTCAAGAACTGATTTGGCACGCTGGACACTAACGAGAGAAGACCAGACAAGTTGTTAACAAGGCTATCATCCATGAAGAAACCTAGCGGTCATTTTAAAAGGTGGGAAAGAGAATTAAGACCAACAGGGAGTCCCGGCAAGACTCGGAAACTTGCTCTTGAACACAGAATCGCTAAAGCAGGCTAAAGCAGGAACCGATGAAGCAAAAAAGCTGGACAGACGATTTTCAGGGTTGATTTGCGAAGACCAAGTGCTGTGATGACCTGAAGGGTGACTGAGGGCTGTGGTCTCTGGGTCCCCTCAGTCTGGTCTTCTTCATGGTTTTAGAACTGCATCCTGTGACAGAGCTCACGAATCTTTAAAATCATACAAAAGTATTCAGAATCTAAAACTGAACAGCCAAACCCAGGGCTGGTTAGTCCATTCTGACTCACAGTGGCCCTGGGGCTCCGAGGCCCATTCCTTTTGTCTACAGAACATCGTCCTCTGTTTGACTGACACCCTGCCAGGCCTCTCAGATAGCCTCCTGTGGCTTTATACTGACTCATCTTTGCCCCCAAACTCACTGCCATCCATCAAGGCTGACTCCGCCCTTATCGGACAGGGTGGAACAGCCCCCGTGAGTTAGAAAGACTCCGTCTTTTCCCCATGGAGAGGCTGGTGGGTTTGAACTGCTGACCTTTGGCATAGCAGCCTACCTCTTAACTACTGTGCCACCAGGGATGAATGGATCCGGATGAAACTCTGTGTTGGAGAAGCACACAGGCAGCTCCGAACAGCTTCGAAGCAGGGGTATTTGTGCCAGAACGAACTCTGTGAGGAAGCTTTCGTGTCTGGGGCACAGCATGCCAAGGAGAGCTTTGGAGACAAGGTGTTTAGGGGGAGGTAGTGCATTTTTCAGAGCTGAAAGGGAAGCACCCGGCATTTTGCAATTCAAGAGACTTGCATTTGGGCCTTACGAGCCTTAGGAGGTGTGAGACATTAAAAATCACACAGTATTCTGCCATGTATTTGTTTAGGCCAGTTTCTAAAATGACACCCATGCTCTTGCTTTATAGACTTAAAATCCCTTTGGTTGACTTGATTCAAAAACTCAGCTTTAGCTTCTGTTTTTTTTTGTTTTTTTTAATTACTTGGATACTTTTCTCACAGATTTCCTTCCACAGAGGGCACGGCCTGCTATGGCTGCCTGTGGAGGCCAGGCCCAGGAGAAGGACATCATGCTCAGTAGAGTAGAAGGGCAGCAAAATAGAGGAAGGTCCCCAAGGAGCCGGATGGACGTCGTGGTGCCAAGAATGGGCTCAAGCCTGGGAAGGATTGTGAGGCTGGTGCAGGACCCGGCAGCGTCTCATGGGGTCGTGTCTGAGGTCGCAACGGCTCAGAACGGGCTTGATGGCCTCGAGCAACAATAATGGTGCCACGGAAACCCTGGAAAAGCTTACCTCCTTGGTCTTGGTCAATTGTTCTAATTTCATGGTGTTGCTTTCATGTTGTTTCATGAGCTCCTAAAAAGAAAGAAAAGGAAAATGTGAGAAAGGGCTTCTGTCACAGGTGTCCTGGCTGCCTGAGGCTGACAACAAGGCTTCCCAAGTCTCACTTCCGAAATAGCTACCACAGCCTCGGACAGTCTTATGCCAGCAAGGTCAAAGAGCCCATGGAGTGAGGTGTTTGGGGCCTGTCTGCTCACTCATCTTCACAACCACATGGATGATCAGGTTTGGGTCGAAGCCGATGTAAGGATTTCATGGTGAGTATCAAAGGGGTAGGGACAAGGCTCTCAGGGGTAGTACGTCCTCACTCGCTTCTACCTGTGATTTCATAGCTAGTCTGACTGTGAGGTGTGCATCACCACAGTGTCAGTCAAGGAGGAGAGGCCCTGTAGTGACTGGGATTGGGGGTTCGTATATGGCTGTAGAGCTGGTGACTAACCCCACAACCACGAGACCTGACCGTTGTGATGCATGGGAGTCCCAGGGGTGAGTTTTTCTGAAGTAGATGATGAACCTTTCTCTCTGCTCACACCTGTCTGGCATCATTGAAACAGGAAAGCCTTCACTAAATGGCGGCTGGGGGCTAGACACTGGGGGTGGGCCCTGAACCTGGATCTCCTACGAGAAAGGCACTGACCCACCAGCACCACCACGTGCTGCCAGTAGGCCATGCTTCTCGCTGCTAGCCCAAAGGTCAGAGGCTGGAGTCTACCCAGGAGAGCCTGGGGGAGAAGCCCTGGGGATCGACTTTCCCCCAAAAGCAACGACCCAAAGCTTCACCCCGAACACACAGTCGCCATGACAAACTCAGAAAGGCACTGTCATCCAGTCCATTCCAAACCAAGACCAGACCCAGATGGGACTGAAAAGTCATCTCTTTCTCCTGAGAAAAGACTGGTGATTTCAACCCACTCCCTTGCGCTTAGTAGGCCAACGTGTCATCGCGAGGCCACCAAGGTTCCTTGTATATGGGAGGACTGTGTTATTTCCTAGCCATGACAGTGATCACTCCACTAACGCCGAAGCCAGACGGTCTTGCTGAAGGAGAGCATCGCTGTCAGTCCACTCGCAAATATGTTCAAGCAAGCAGGGAGTGCGAGAGAGGCCATACTGTTGCTTTGGGATAGAGGCACTTCTGGGGACCCTGAGTGATTGCCTCAACTCCCCAGGCCCTCCCAGTGTGCTTTGGGTGGTGTTACCTCCTTCTCTTTGTTGAAGTTCTCCAAGGCAGCAGCATAGGAGTCACTTATCTTCTTCTTCTCTTCTTCTGACTGGAGCTCGAACCTCTTTGTCATCCTGTGTTCTGGAGAGGCGACAGGCAGACAAGGGTGGGCAAAGCAGGGGAGTGTGAAACTCAGAAGGTACGAAAAGACCTTCCAGACAAGGTCACAGGGCCAGGTCCTTGCAAGCCAGGGTCTGGTCTCTGCCACTCCTGGGAGACACGTTAGAGTCACAGGAGTGTGGCGCTTGCTCATCGTAACATTGGCCGCCTGGATGCAACTCGTACCTCTGTTTCGTTTCATTTACTTTGTATTTCACAGTGACCCAATAAGCTAGGGTAGCACTGGCCCCATGGGTTTCTAAGAATGGAACTCTTATGAGGAGTAGAAAACCTCTCACTCTCTCCCGAGGGGTGGCTGGTGGTTTTGAACTGCTGACCTTGCAGCTCAACTTGTCATCACCACTGCCCCCCAGGGTTCCTCACGATGAGTCAAAATCCCTGAGAGGGCTGATTCTTTTGTCGATTTGCTGTGCTGAGGTAAGTGCTGCCCTCCTTGGATTATCTTTATTTTACAAGAAAGATCTTGGCGAATGGACGTACCTTTTGACAGCAAGATAAATCATTATTCACTTGACCTGGAGTTTGGTTGGCCTTGGCCCGAGAAGCCTGCCCCCTGGAGACAGTCCTATGCGGGAGGAAGAAGGGGTGAGGGGGCAAACAGGAATCCCCTCTTCAGGGCCAGGGTGCCGAGAACGGCTGCGGAGGGTCTAGGCTGCCCTTGAAGGTTGACCTGCACTACTTATGAGCAGCCAATGGGTGGTCTTCTTCTACAAGGGGCTGTAACCTTTTAACTTGGCTGTGAGAGCCTGTGCTCAGTGTAGACCGGTCCCTGGCAGCCTGGGGGATAGTCTGGGTCAGGCACCAGGATCCTAGGTAAAGCCAGACATGAGCAGTGCCCTGGGCCATTCCTGGACCTTGCAGCCAGGGTCTTCATGCTCCCTTCTGACATTTCAGGGACCCTTAAGCATGGGCTGTGATCTGCAAGGTGACAGTTTAAAACCACCAGCGCCTGAAGGAGAAAGACAGGGCTTTCTACTCCTGTAAAGAGATACCCATCTCTGAACCTCCAGGAGCTCTGTACATGGGCTTGATGGCAGAGAGTCAAAGCAGGATGCGAGGGTTCATTTTCTCAGGGACGGGTTACCTTGAGTTGATGGCATTTTTAAAGCCGATGCACCCTCTGATAGGCATGGAACGGGATGGGCACCAGGTTTATAGATACAAGCCCCAGTGCTGCTTCGGCCATCACCTAGGATCGGAGCCAGAATTTCTATACCAGGATCGCTCTCCTTTGTCCATTTATGACGCTCCGGGAGGGTGGGAGGGACTCCTGCCAAGCGCCCAGTGACCCAACCTTTCTGCTCAGGGCTAGCATTATTTAGCATGTCTATCAAACCCTGCTCCCTTTGGAGGGATGTGCCGGGACAGAGGAGCTTGCCATAAGGGATTGCAAGTCCTCCCAGCAGCTCATTATTTAAAACCATCATTCTGAAACCTCCGGAGCTTGGAGGGTTACTTCTGCCAAACTGGCAAGTCTACACACCCACCTGTGTCCCCACATGTGTTTCCATCCATGAGGGAAAACTGGGAACTGGTGTGTTTGAGGTGGTACAGCCTCCTCAGACTCTCCGTTGACTGAATCCATTATTGTCACTTTTGCTTTCTTAGTAACTCCAGACATCACCCATCTGGGAGTCCAGTGTGCTGACCCTACTGTCCTCATCCTCAGTGAGTCCTCAGCCAGTTTCCTCAGCTGTGACCAATCACAGTGGCAGATTTTGCAAGACCCCTCGACATACTCACTTTGCTGTAGCAGGATCTTTTCTCGTTCCATCCTCTCATCCTTCTCCCATTCTGCCTTCCTCTTGGACCACTTATCTTCCATCTCATCATGAATGCTGTCCTGGGGAGGCACAGAGACACACCATGCAGGGAAAAGAGAAAAGAATAGGCGCTGAAAACAAAGCAGGTGCATAAGCAAATGTGGTGAAGAAAGCTGATGGTGCCCGGCTATCAAAAGATAGCGTGTCTGGGGGTCTTACAGGCTTGAAGATAAGCAAACGGCCACCTGGTTGAGAAGCAACCAAGTCCACATGGAAAAAGCACACCAGCATCTGTGGTCAGGAAGTGTCAATGGGATCAGGTATCAGGCATCAAAGACCCAGAACAAAACATCATATCATTGTGAATGAGGGGGAGTGTGGAGTGGAGACCAAAACCCAGCTGTAGACAATTGAACACCCCCTTACAGAAGGGTCACAGGGAGGAGACAAGTTAGTCAGGGCACAGTAATAGCAATGATGAAACATACAACTTTCTGCTAGTTCTTTAATGTCTCCTCCGCCCCATCATGACCCCAATTCTTCCTTACAAATCCAGCTAGAGCAGAGCATGTACATGGGTACAGATAAGAACTGGAAAAACAGGGAATCCAGGATAAAACCCTCAGGACCAATATTGAAAGTAGCAATACCAGGAGGGGAAGGGGAAGGTGAGGGGACAAAGAGGGAACGTATAACCCCCTCCCAGGGGGACAGACAACAGAAAAGTTGGTGAAGGGAGACATCAGTCAGTGTAAGACATGAAAAAATAATCCTAACTTATAAATTATCAAGAATTCATGAGGGATCTGGGGAATAGGGAGCTGGTACCAAGAGCTCAAGTAAAAAGAAAATGTTTTGAGAATGATGATGGCAACAAATGTGCACATGTGCTTGATGCACTGGATGGAGGTATAGATTGTAATAAGAGTTGTACGAGTCCCCCAAAAAATGATTTTAAAAAAAGATGTGTGATTGCAAGCTCACGCCAGGGAAGGTCCCTGCTTGCACTGCACACTAGCACGAGACTGCACCTTTCTGTCCAGCTTCCCTCCCTGGGACCCTGGCTGCAAAGCCCCTTTGGGAGCCACTTGTCGTGGGAAGAATACCCCCAGTTAGCCCATCTGAGAGGCCGAGGGACGCCAGCCTTCAAAGGCAAACAAGGCATGGGACTTGGTCCTCTGGAACTGGCCTTCTTCGGAAGAGAAGCAGGACCCATGGAGACTCCCTCGTCAGAGCCCATGGAGAAACCCGCCAACGCCTCGGAGCTAGTTTGAATATTTAGGAAACAGTGGGGTGTTTTGCAAAGAGTGTCCACTTTCTTCCGCGATCGATCTAACTTACTTTGTGGTTAAGACTAAGTCCATTAATGTAACGATGCTTCCCCCAAAACAACAACAACAACAACAACAAAACAAAACTTACTGGGAGCTAAAACAGATGGCATACTGTTCCACAGTTCAATCACATCACGCAGGATTGTGCAATGGCCGACATAATCAGTCTCAAAACATTCTCTGCCTTCTTGAACAACTTGACATCAGCTCCTTTTGACTGCATGCGCCCCCCGCCCCCCACCCCGCCTGTCACTGTACTCCGCAGAAACCCCTGTTCTACTTGCTGTTCATCAATCCTGGGTTTCATGTACTGAAGAACAGAAAACATCTCACAAAAACTCAAGAGAGCCACCACCCCCATGGCAAAATACATCTGAGAAAAGCCCCGAAAGGAACAGATAAAAAAATTTCTTTAAAAAACACAATGTTGAAAACTGGGTCAGGTCCCATGTGCATCTGAGGGACCAACTGACAAGGGTTTAGCCGTCCGAGTGAGGTTTATCATTTTGATCCTAATTCACCATCTCTCCAGTTCATTCCCTTGGGTAACCCGTTTCTTCCCATTCATCTTTTACAGAGATAGGGAAATCACCGGAGGCTTATTCCCTCCGTCGATCCCACAAATGTATCTCGGGCTCCCCCTGTTATCCATAGCCTTCTGCAAACCCAATTCTCCCAGTTTAGGCTTTAGGTTATACGAGTTATGATCCTTTGGCCGCTGATATTGGTGTGTAATGGGGTGTGAGTCGATGGGTTCAGATTCATGAACAGAAGACCTCAGGAGGGAGGGACATGCAGGACCTGGACCCTTTCAAGGTTAGCTGCAAATTCACCTGAGACAAACTCATCATCGAGGCCAGTTTGTCCGGACTCTCTCTTTCATAC
>PVJH01028706.1:0-26993 GCA_004026705.1 Nesogale talazaci
AATGTTACCCATGAGTAACAAACACTTGAAAATTCACCTACAGGAGATCGAAATGAATGAACACTACAGGCTGTGGCTGAAGATGGGACCAAGAGGGCAGAATGAATAACACCCAGTGCCAGAATGGGGCAGTGTCACCAAACAGTGCAGTGCAGCCTTTGTGTAACGGTTGTTAAATGGAAAACTATTTGCTGTGCAAGCTTACTCCTTAAACACAATCAAATATTTGCTGTTTTTTTAAGCCAACAATGTTTAGATAATTGAATATGGGACATTTTACTAGGGATTTCATATTAGATTATAATGTCATATAGATATTAAACTTCTTAAGTGGCCCATCATCATATTGTTATGTAGAATATTCTTGTTCCTGGGAGACGCGGGCTGGTGCATCAGGGGTGAAGAGCCATGACGTCTCCAATCTACTTTTAAATAGCTTGGGGACAAAAATAGCAAATGCAGCCAATGTGGCAAAAGGGTCCAATGTGGTAAATGAAGGGTCCTGAGGAGTGTTTGTATTATTGCACTTTGTGGTAGTTACCGAATCTCGTCTCAACTTGAGGATATTAAGGATGAAGGGGAGGGGGAGTCAAGCCTGTCAATCAGGTCACAGCCTGATGATGCTTCCTGGGGGACCTGGCTTTCTCATGAGGACTTTGGTAACTTTCTCTCATTCTCCCTGGCTTCACCTTCCTGCCATGCCGATGGCAGCCAGATCCCTGAAGAGGCGTCCACCACCAGTTGATGGAGCTATAAGACTTTGCACCCACGGACCTGTGATTTCCCTGCCTTCTGCATTGCATGTGACTGCATGAGTCTGAAGAGGAACTTATGGATTAATATGGGACTTAAGAAGGAGTCTCAGACGTATGGACTTGATCTGGACTAGGCTGGGCATTTGCTTGATACATAATGGCTTCTTTATATAAATCTCTCTCTTAAACATACAGGAGTGTCCCTGAATGTGTTTCTCTAGTCAACCCAGTCTAGCACAACTTCTACCTCTGTTATAGACTGGAAATGTTCGAAGTAAAAGTTGAAGAGAAAAATGATGGCTTGGGCATGAATCCCCAACCATGGATAGGGACGAAGGGAGCGCTCTTTCTGCAACAGACGTGAACATTGTTGAAAAGTCACAGGTGAATTGTTGGTAACTGTGGTGCTGTGGAAAACAGGTGAACTCAGCAACATCTGTGGGAAACACACACCCTAATCATTCAGATCAGTGGTTCTCACCCTTCCTCATGCTACGACCCTCGAATACATTTCCTCGTGTTGTGGTGACCCACCCCAACCATAAAATTATTTTTTTATTTTTATTTGATGGGGGGCATCACTGCCACCTGGTGGGAGTAGGAGGCCCAGCCTGGCTTCTGGAGAGCTGCTGCTGGATTTGAACCGCCATCCCATTGGGCCGCAGTCCCACACTCAACCACTACGCCACCGGGGCTCAGCCCACCATAAAATTATTTTTGTTGCTACTTCGTAACTGTCATTTTGCTACTGTTATGAATTGGCCAACCCCTGTGAAAGGGTTATTTAACCCCCAAAGGAGTCAAGATCCACAGGTTGAGAATCACTGGTCTAGATGGAGATCTGGGAAAATGGGAAGGGAGTTGTTTACAACCAAGCTATGCAGGTGAGTGAAACTGCAGCTGTTCTCCGTCAGCCAGACAGTGACAAATTAGATCTGACTTCAGGGGAGCCGAGTCTAGCAGAACTTGGTGCTTCTGGTTGTCTGCCACCTCCAGTGTTTCAAGCAGGCCTGCCCAAGCAGTGCACTGACACGGGCACGTGCCTGCTCTCTGCATTCTTACAATGAGTGTAAAGGCCAGGGCATAGAGCAGAGAGTGTCATCGGCTACCATCTGTATAGGCAGGTAAGCTTTTGTCTGCACAAAATATTTCTGGAAGAAATGAGTAACTGTTATTCTTTAGGGTGGGGAGTTAAGTGGCTAAGATCTTAAGTGGGAAGGTGGCATACTTTTTTATCCTTTTGTTTTGTTTTGGTTTTTTCCCATGTGAATAAATTATTTTTTAAACAAATTAAATGTTTAAAAATAATTGAAAATGAATAAGCAGAGAAATGATGGGTAGGTGGATAGGTGGGTAAATGGATGGTTTAGGTAGGTGATTCTTATATTACTTTAGAAACAAAATTAACAGTTTTTAAGTTCATAGTGAGGAATAGAATGGTAGGGGATGGATGGATGGATGGATGAGTAGATGAGTGGATGGATGGATGGTTAGGTGGATGAATGACTATATAGTTTTAGGAAATTAATAGTTTTAAGGTCATGGTGTGGAATAGAATGGTGATGGGTGGATGGATGTATGGATAGATGAATGAGTGGATGGATTGATGGATCAATGGATGAGTGGATGGATGGATGGATGGATGGGGAAATAAGTTTACCCATAACTCCTAGTCCAGATCTTGGCACCACAATGCCCCTCTCCCCACTCGACATCATAAGTCACAGAACTCATCTCTCTGTGCTGGTCTGTTCACTAGCTTATAATACACAGTTGCCCTCTGTTCTGCATCTGCCCTGACTCTGGAGGCCCCCAGTCCACTCACAGCCCTGAGACACCATCTTCTAGCCCACTACAGCCCTGCCCCAGCCAAGATTTCTGCTGACAAACACCCATCCACTTTGTATGCAAAGGCAGAACTACTGTGCAGTCAATCTCTCAACTAAGAATTGCTCAACCTCCAGCACAGAGCAGAATTCTATTCACACCCCTGGGAAGACTTCTGATGAGTTGCCAAGGCCCCATACATCCTTGGGAACTTCCTGGTGACATCCTTTTCTCTGTCTCTGTAGTAATGTACTTTTTACAGAGGTTTCTCTCCTGTCTCTCTGCCCCGCCCTCCCCTGCCCCCTCCAGGCTCTCCTCTCTGGTCTCTGCATGGGTAATGTTTCTGGCTGTTTTCATTCCCGGCAGAGAGTAAGCAAGACTATACAAAGGGCTGAGACACCTCCTCATTTCCGCCAGCCCATTCTGCCAGGCCTGGGGAAATGAAGAGAACCCACTCCAGGTAAACGATGCCACTTGGAGCGCTGAATCAATCCATCTGCAAGCCACTGCCCTGAACGCAAGTCAGAATCCTACAAACACTTGGATAGAAACAGCAAGAACCGCCAAGCCAGCTACGATTTGCTATAAATGAAGAAAAGATGCCCTGCAGAGATCCCCAATACCTGGTGTACCCCTAACACCCACTCCCCAGCACCCCACACCCCACCACCACGAGGACTGTGTGAGTACCCATACATTCAACCATGGCGGAGTCAACCCTGGTGTGAGCGTAAGACTGTGCTCCAAGGGTCTTTGGTGGCGGAAGTTTGGGGAAGTAGATTGTCAGGTCTCTCTTTGGGACCATTCTGGGTGGCCTCAAACCTTCAGCTTTTCAGTCAGCAACCAAGTCTGGTGGCCATTTGCGACAGGGACTCCAGCTGTGGGAGCATGGCTACTAGGGACTCTAGTTGTTCCCCTTCTCCAGAAAATTGCCTTTTGCATGGAAAACCGGGGGCGGGGGGGCACTCAGACGAGGACAAGCAGAGGCTGCTGACTCTGTCCGAACTGGCTATCGGGAGGACTGGAGTTTGAAAGGAAACCGGTAACTTTGAAAGGTGCCCTGATGGAGTCGTGGTTACGAGTTGGACTGCCACCTGCAAGGACAAGGGTTTGAAGCCACCAGTCGGTCCTTTTTGACTCCCATCCAGAGGAACCGTCGTGGAACGCTGCAGGGCCCGTTCTACTCTGCTGTGAGTTACTCACCTCGAGGACAGTGAGTTTGGTTTGGGAGTTTTGATGGGTTTGAACCCCCGACTTTCTGGGTAGCACCAAACCCTAAACTCCCGTGTGGCCAGGGCTCCTTCCCAAATCTTTGCAGGGCATCGATACGTCATGAAGATTCTATTTCTGGAATCCTGAGTGTGCACCAGGCACGATGCCAAGTGTTTTTCCTACATTATCTCTTCAGCCTTCACCACCAGCCCATCTGACGCATACGCCCACTATTCGACAGGGCTCAAAAGGGGGGGTGGGGTGGTGTCACTAACCCAGGATCCGACAGCTAGAAAGATGCTGGAGCTGAGGCTGGCACCTGGACAGTCTGAGCTCAAAGTCCCCACCCTGCACCACCGGATAAACCGCACCCTCAGGATACCAAGCAGGGACCTCGTCCAGGTGGTCACAGGCCCTTTGCACTTGACCTCCAGGACTTCGGTGACCCAAAGGTGCCAGGGAGCCAAAGGGGTCCGCAGGCTCTGAGCCCTTGCCCAGATGTGGAATGGAGCTAAAGTCCTCATTCTGAGATGTGCTCACCTCTGCTCCTGATTGCAGGAGGCGAGAGAGGGAGTCGTCATACCCAAGGTTTCTGGGGAGCCTCTGGTCTTTCCGGGTGAAGAGAGCGAGGCAGAGGGAGCAGGTCTATTTGTATTGACTGTCTCGCTTTTCCTTTTTCTGCAAGGCCATTGGTGGATGCTTCTGCCCTCCCTGCGATAAAGGGTCCCTTTAATTATCGGTTTGGGGCTGAGTTCAGAAAGCTATTTTCCTCCGCTATTGTGACAAGGGAATGAAAAGCACTCGCCTCTCACTGGGCTCTTTCGGCTTTTGTTTGGGATCAAGGGTGGTTGCAAAGAGGTGGGGGGCAGTGTGTGTGACCAGAAGCTGCAAGGACTGCCTGAAATCAGGTTGTGTGACCTTCGTATCTCTGTGACTACCCCAGAAAGCAAAGCCAGAGTCCAGGCAGCCTTCCACTTCTTGTCTGCCTTCTGAAGAGGCATCTTAGGGATGGGAGGATCATGAAGAGGTATTTCCTTTTCTGCTTCTGACCCCACTTCAATTCCTCTGATCAGGCCTAGGCCTACGCAGCATGAGCTGAATGTTTTCCGGGATCCCAGCGTCCCAAGGCGGGCGCTAGGTGGTTCCAGACCTGAGCATCAGCTCAGGAAAGCATGGGCTATTCTCTCACCCCACAATGCTTGGCCAAAAACCTTTCTGGGGCTCCCCTTTACCTCCTGGAGGGGCCAAGCTGCTGCACCAAGCTTCTGTGACCTGGTGAGACTGGCCCTAAGTCCTTGGCAGCTAACAGAAAGGCCGGTGGTTCGAATGCAGCATCTGTCCCACTAGAGACAGATGAGATTGTGTATGTCTGTCAAGATTTACAGCTTTGGAAATCCTGTGGGGAAGTTCTACTCTGTCCTCTCAGGATGAGCCGGAACCAACTCACTGCAGTGGTTCGTCGTTTTGTGATCTAGACTCCAGAGACAGAAGTGTGGTGATACAGTCCTGCGCTGCCGGCGATCTCTGTGCGGGTGCACAGGTGTGGGAGGGAGGGTGGGAGCAGGCCCATGAAGACCTATTCTGGAAGTTTCATAATCTCCTGTCAACTTGGGAGGGGGTGGAGCCCACCCTGTCAATCAGATCCCAGCTTGACGACCTCGTTTGGAGTCACAAAGGAGATAAATAGCTCACTGGAGGCCAGATATATGCTCTCCCAGCAAGACATTCCTGTTGACAAACCAGATGAAGCTGCACTGATGGAGTCAGCCCCGTGGAGCTGCAGGAGCCACACGGAGACCCACGCCAGCGCTGAGATGTTTCCGTCACCACTGGACTCACAAGACTTTCTACCCACCGGTCTGTGATCTTCCTGCATTCTGTGTCATTGCATGTGTTACATAAGTCTGAAGGGCAACTTACAGACTAGTATCAGACATATAGGCTAATATCGGACTTATGGACTCAATCTGGACTGGGCTGTTTTCTCAATATTCAATTACTCTTGTATACAAAGCTGTTTCTTATACACATGTGAGCATCTCTGGATTTGTTTCTCTAGTTAACCCAGACTAACACCCCTATAGATGTGACAAAGGCCATTTCTACGTGGCTTTGCTGTGGCTGCACATATATCTTTAAATGTGGTAGAGAACACAGGGGGCACTGTTATGGAAAATCCTTAACCAAACACCTGGAGGGAATGAGTCCTGGGGCCTGAGGACTCAGGACCACATTCTCAGGAAACCCGAGGTCAACTAGCACTACCTAGTCCACAGAATCCAAAGTCCTACTTTGGTGGCGAGCACCTGGGGTCTTAACCGCTCATGAGCAGCCCTCTAATGAGCCCTGGAGATAGTGGTTACACGTTGGGCTACAAACTGCAAGGTGAGCCGTTCAAAACTACCAGCCCCTCCTCAGGAGAAAGAAGAGACTCGCTATTCCCATGAAGGGCTATGGTCTCAGGAACCCACAGGGGTGGATCTATCCTACCCTAAGGGGCCATCATGAGTTGGGTGAACCCTCTGGCAGGGATCGGGGTTGGGTTTGAGCCTTCAAAGTGGCAAGTGTTGGTATGGAAACGATGAAGCCAATAGACTCGTGGACAGGAATCTCAGCTCCACAACCCTGAGACCAGAAGGACTAGATACTGCCCGTCACCACCACCCACTGCTCTGGAAGGGAGTCGCAGTGGAAGGTCCTGGAGAGGGGCAGGTAAAAATGTAGATCAAAACTCAAAATTTTAAAATGAGATCAGGCTTACTGCTCCGATAGAGACTGGTGGAACCTGTGAAACGATGGCCCTGGGTCACCCTTTAGGTCTGGAGATGAACTTACCGCCATGGTTCAATTTCCAGTCAAACAGTCGACAGGAAACAGGAACCCACTAGGAGGCACACGCATCTTAGCACAATCCACCACTTGAGATTGGTTATTCACGCATTTGCTAGGATAGAAGGCGGGATGGAAGTAGAAAACACAGGGAGGGTGAAGAATGAGTGGTATTTCAATGAGTGGATTACAACCAATGAGATGAAGCAAAACATGTCTGAACTGTTGACTGGAAAACCGACTCGCTCCATAAGCCTTCACTCAATTCACAATAGAAGGCTTCAGGCTGTGTGTGGGTCTGTATTTATGGCAGGTCCGATCCCATGGGTCTCTCATAGTGTCCCGTGCCAGAGCAAACTATAAGCCTGAACCGTTGCCTGGCTTTACCCTGTGGGTTTCAAGCAATGAAGTGGATTGCACAGTGAAAAATAACTAAGTAAAAATTAAAGGTTTCAGATTAAATAAATAATGTGGCGGGGAGGAGGGCTTAGCCGCATTAGAGCACCTGACCTAGAATTCTTGCTATGTGATATTGGCCCAGTCTTGTCACCTCTCTGAGCATAGGTTTCTATATTCGTTGCCTGTTGCTACGCTGAAAGAATATTTTTACACTCTGCAAAAGTTAAAGGTTTCAGATAACCCACATCTATTGTCTGAGTCTCTGTAGACCAGGAGTCCAGGCCTGGCTGCACTGCTCTTCATTCAATGTCTCTCACAAGGCTGCTATTGAGGAGTCAGTGCTGGGGGTGCGGTCTCATCTGAAGGCTCCCTGGGGATGGAGCCTCTTCAAGCTCACTATGTGGTTGCTGGCCGTCTTGGGGTGCTGCTGGAGTTCCTGTTAGCAGTTGACAGGAGGTTGAACTCAGGTCCTTGCTATGAAGGTCTTTCCCTCTGGCTTCATCAGGACAAGCAAGAGCAAAGAACCATGAGAACTGCCAGAAGAGAGAGGGAGTCACTTCCACGACTGTTGTTGCTTAGTGCCAAAGAGTCAACAGTGGTTCACAATGGCCCCAGGGGCAGTGTGAACTCCCCCAGAGTGTTGTCTAGGCAGTCATCTGTAAGACCACCAGGTCTTTTTCCTGCAGAGGCGTAGGAGTGTTATCACTGAGGACTTCATCATCAGGTGACTCCTCCTCTCGGGGTTAAACAAAAGACCAACCCGATCACTGCCAAATCAATTCTAGGCACACAATGGGGAAGAATGGAATGATCCCAAGGGGTTTCCCAGGCTGTGATCTTTATGGAAGGGGCCATGGTGACCGATTGATTAAGCACCAGGTTGCTAGTTGAAAAGTCAGGGGTTGAAACCCACCAGCCAATCCTGCGGGGAAATATGTGGCTGTTGGCTTCCATAAAGGCTATACCTTTGAAATCCCCCCAGGGTGATTCTGCTCTGAGCAGACAGCACCAGGGGCTGGGGGCGCAGACCCTCGGGGACAGCAGCAGCAGGCAGACCAGCAATACAGAGAGGGTGCTGAGGCAGTGGCATCTCTAGTATTAATGTCCTCCATATCCCATCCAGCCACACACACACACACACACACACACACACACATCAGGGTGCTGTGGGGCCTCAGTGGGCCTGTGATTGGCCAGAGCAGATGGCCTCCCCTAGGCCAAAGGGAGAGGAGAGGTGCCGTGGGGAGCCATGAGACGAGGAGTTGATTTGCAGGGGAGCCTCCTAGTTGGGGAGGGTGTTGGAGACTCCAGTGGCTATGCATCGGCACCCACTGGAGGACCATGGGTTGGGTTTGGATTTTGTTTGTTTTTAACCTTTCAAGGAACCAACGGCCACACTTTCTCCGACAGAGCTGCCAGGGGCTTGGCAGCTGAGCGCTTATCCACCATGCCACGAGGACACGCTCTCCCATGGTTAACTAAAGGCCCAAACCTATGGCCACTGCGTGGATTCCACCTCACGGCGACCGTATAGGACAGAGAAGAATGACTCCCAAGGGTTTCCAAGCCTGTCAATCACTGAGGGAACAGACAGCCTCCTCTTCCTCCCACCGAGGGGCTGGGGGGGTTGAACTGCCGACCTGACCGTTAGAAGTGTAAGGCTTACAGCTGACTGAACCTCCAGGGCATCTTCCTTCCAGGACTCCAAAAACGCCAAACCAAACTCATTGCCATCAAGTCCAAACTGCCTCGAAGTGAATCCGTACGACATGTGGCTGCCCCTGGGGGTTTCCAAGACTGGACCTCTTTATAGAAGTAAAAAGTCCCATCTTTCTCCCACAGAGTGGCTGGTAATTTCAAACCGCTGGTGCAGTCTTCTAAAACATCGTCACAACAAGATGTCTCTTTTGTTGGCAGTAAGTTCAAGGGATTGTTGGGGCCGTTTGTGAAGCTGCTCACGGAAATTCCCTTCTCCATAAGATGCAGATGACACAAGGGCGGTTACAAGAGTGGACGGGTAGGAGGCCAACAGACGCCCAGCACATGCCTGACACACGATAGGTTTCCTGCACGTGCTCCTTGGGCTTCCTGGGCCCACTGTTACCTGACGTTTCTTTCATTCTGCCATGCGCCCAGTTAGACACTTTTCTACTGACTGCTTTACCCCGCACAAATCATCAATGCCTCCAGAAGACTGCTCCGGGCTGAGCCCTCCCAGGCCACAAACCCTTGTAGCATCGAGATATGTTTCCTTCCTCCGAATTCCAATCCACTCCACCTTGGGGCGCAGTCACTCCTGCTGCAAATGTGCCCTTTCCCTTCGCCTGCCTTCTTGCCTGAAGCCTCCCAAGCACGTGTGCGCGTGCGCGTGTGTGTGCGTGCGTGTGTACACACACGCACACATACATGCATGTGAGCCCCAGGCATCCATTTGCTGCCATGCCTGGAACCTAGAATTTGTCACACTCTCTGGTCACTGCCCAGCCTCCCCTCCTGTGAGGCCCAGCAGGTCAGGGATGCTGTCGTTATAATAAGTACGTGTAGGCCCTCACCAGGAACAATCGACGCATCTGTAAAGTATTATAAAGTAAAGATGCCATCTGGGGAACGAAGGTGCGCTACACCTGAGGCCCTGTTCACGCAGAAGCTAGATAATGGAGAAGAAAAGCCAAAGAAAGGAGTGGAGCCCACTGCAGCCGGCCGGAAGAGCAAGCGCCTCTGTGCCGGAAGCAGAGCCACCCAAGTGCTCCTGAGAAGCAAGGGTGGGGAGACGTGACCTCGCGTACTCTGGTGGTGCCCTCAGGAGGGACCTGTCCCAGGAGAAGGGCAGGGTGTGTGGTAAAGTAGAAGGTCCTTGAAAGAGAGGAAGATCCTCCGTGAGGATTGACCCTCGGCTACAACGGAGACTTCAACACAGCAGGGTGATGGCACCCACAGGCCAGGCAGTGCTTCCTTCAGCTGCACAAAGTCTTTGTGTCTCAGAACCAACGTGACAGCACCTCAGGCAGCAACAGGCGTCACTGCTCCACAAGGTCACCTTCATCACCACTGGTCTTTGGAAACGAGGCTCAGCCGGTATCTGGCTGCCCTCTCCCATCTTCACACACAGGAAGATTGTCCTTGTCTGTCGGCCTGCTTCCACCGTAGCGGACAGAAAATTGGCTTGCCTTTCTTGCCTGGAAAACAGTCCAGAGCTTTACCCCAGGGGACTAAGGTGTGTGTGTTGCGGTGTTGTGTTCCTGGAACGCTCTTAAAGGAGCAGGCAGAGGAGTTCACGAGAAGTGAGGGGTAGAGTGTTGTTAGTCTGGGTTGGCTAGAGAAACAAATTCATAGACACTCAGACGTGTATCAGAAACAGTTTTCTAGACAAGAGTAATTGAATATTGAGAAAATATCCCAGCCCAGTCCAGATCGAGTCCTTAAGTCCGATATTAGCCCATATACCCAACACCAATCTAAAAATCCCTCTTCAGACACGTGCAGCACATGCAGTGACACAGACTGCAAGATCATGGGCCAGTGGGTGGAAAGGCTGGTGGATCCAGCGGCAGTGGGAGCCTCTCAGCGCTGGCGTGGGTCTCCACATGGCTCCTCCAGCTCCAGGGCTCTGGCTCCATCAGGTGCGTCCCCAGTAATGTCTCACAGGGAGGGAGTGTGTGTTCTGCTTCCAGCGCGCTATCTATCTCCTTAGCATCTCCAAACGAGGTCCTCAAGCGGCAACTTGATTGGCGGGCTAGTCTCCAGTCCCTCACTCACTCCTAAGTCTCAGGTTGAGAACAGATGACGTAACTCCCACAGAGGGCACACCTACTGGAGACCTGGGTGCATCCGCTGGGGAGGGAGAGGTGGCAGAGTGAAGAGTTCCCACCAGGGGCAGCAGCAGGAACCAGGGGCGGCCTGGGAGCTGAAGCTCAGCAGTCTGTCCATCAGGACTGGAGACCTGCTGCCACTTGGCACTGATCACTTGAGGCACGTTACTCATCCTCCCTGCACCTGCTTCCTCCTCTGCAAAAGGTAAACAGTCACAGGGCCTGCTGGAGGGGCAGGAGAGGGTGCTGACACAAATCTAAACTCACGCCCACCCAGTCCTTTTGACACGTGGCAACCCTATAGGCACAGGGTCAAGCTGCAGTTTGTAGGTTTCTGGGACTGTCAGAGCAAAGTTGGCCTCATTTTTCCCCTACAGAGAGACTGGGGGTTTTGAACTGCTAACCTTGCAGTGAGTAGCACAACGCACAAGCCAGGACGCCACCAGGGCTCCTCGGCTGAGACAGGGCAGTCCACAAAGAGCTGCCATCACCACTAGGTGCCTACTCGCCCCTTTAAGATCATAGGGAGCGGGTCATAGAACAGAACTTCCTCCTGGCATCTTCTTGGCCAAGACCTCTAAGGAAGAGACAGATCACCCATGCTTCTTCCTGTTGGGCAGTCTGGTGGCTTCACACTGGTGACCTTTCCATTCGCAGCTGAGTGCTTCACCCTGTGTGCCACCTGGGATCCTGCAGCCACAAGTAACTGTGCTTGATTCTTATTATTAACATCACTGAGTTCAGAACAAGGCCGAGGTAAGCAAGGGTGGGAGTGAGCAGGGAAGACTTCCTGGAAGAGGAGGCACTGAGGGGGGGAGAACTGAATGGAGGAGGTTCCCATGGCACATACATTTGGCTGGAAGCAATCGAGGTGGTTCCAGGTTACTCGGCAATGCCCTTCTCCCCTCACTCGCTGCCCCACCTGAGGCATTCATCCTTAAGCCATGTGCCCTCCTTTCACTTCTGAAGGACCAGTGGTCAAGGGCCTCTGAGACAACCCTCACGCATCCTTGGATTCTGAGGCAGACAAGGCCTCGGGGTCACTGTCTTTCTCTCCATCTGCCCCACCCCTCATGTGACATGTGCCACTACCTAAAGGTGTTCCACGTACCCCAGGACTTAGGGCGAATACCCTTCTTGGTTTCCTTCTTTTCCGCCTTGTGGGTAAAGCACAATGCTCCATCCAGTGCCATCCGAGGATCTGGGCAGCATCTGGGACCACGGAGTCCCTGACTCCTCCCCTCCCTCTGGGGGTGACTCACTCACTCACTGCCCTTGAGTCGATTCTGACTGTTAGGACAGGGCGGAAGGGTCCCTGTGGGTTTCCAAGATGACAGCACTTTATGAGAGTAGAAAGCCTCGTCTTACTCCCTCAGAGCAGCTGGTGGTTTCGAACTTCAATCCTTGTGGTTAGCCGCCCACTGCATAACCACTATGCCACCAGGGCTCTTCTGGGAGTGAGGGCAGAATTAAAAACCCACCACACTCAGGATGCAGGGTAGGGGGTCAGCAGAGTTAAACTAGAGAGCATGTGCTGAATGAGGAAAGGGCCTTCAAAGTTCCTGGGAAAAGTCCCTTATTTTTGACACCATTTTGCCACACGCTTTCTGGACCCTCTTGTCAATCTTCAGCTCTCAGGCTCTGTTTAGGAAAGCAGACCAATCATCAGCTGAGCCCGGGGGTCGCTTACGGTGTGACAACTTTTGTTAGTTCCAATGGGATTCCTTCCCACTCAGAGTGACCCTAATGAAGTACAGCAGGAGCTGAGCACCCGGGAGAAAGGAAGGGCACCTACTGTGCCAGTGTTAGGCCACCCTCACAACCACGGCTGCGGTTGAGCCCAGTGTGGCAGCCACGTGCCACGCCAGCCCATCGCCGGTGTCCGTGTTCCAAGCATGATGCCCTTCTCCAGGGACTGGTCCCGCCCGGTGACATGTCCGAGTGTGTGAGAAAACAATCTCACTTTTCTGGATTCTGAGTGGCCCTATGCCTGTGCTTCTTCCAAGACAGATTTGCTCGTTCTCCTGGCCTGCCCCTCTCCCACCCCAAAAGGAGGATGTGCCTTCTCAAGGTAACCATAGCACCTCATGGCCTCTCAGTGGGGCCTTTTGCCTGCACGTGAGTGGCCTCCTTCTCATGGCCATTTCAATTTGCCACCAGACAATCCCAGTGAGCTAGGCAGAGATGAATCCCCATGCCCAGGGAGCTCAGAAACTGCCAGGAGGAACACTCGGAGACCCACGCTGGTGCCCGCAAACAGCAGCCACTGGCTCGATTCATCAGCCAGGACTCCCGGGGTCTTCCTGCAGGATCTGCCTGCTGAGTTGTGCCTGCAGGGCCGGAGGCAGAGAGCTGAGTACCCGGGAGAAAGAAATGGTACGTGCACACTACATGGGAAGGGCCGGGAGACGTGGTCTGCCATAAGCCAGACACAGACGAGGAAGAGGTCAAGGTGAGGGAGGTGTGTTGGAAGGACACTGTGCGTGTGGAGTCTCAACTGTTAAGCTGAGTCCGGGCTTTTTTTGCAGGAAGTACAGGGGTTGTCATTTACGGTGATGGCCCTGATCGCGCCGTGCAGAAGGCATTGGTTCAAAGCAGCAACAGCCATAACTCAGCCAACCGGCTCGGAGAACCAGGTCATTTGGGGAGCTGGGGTGATAAAGAGATACAATCCCTAAATCCCAAAGAAATATTTTCAATCCAGGCAGAATGCCAAAAACCAAGGAGCAAGGAATGAGGAGGTCCTTTTGGCTCTCCAGGCTTGGACTCTGTGGAGGAATGCGCTCCCTCCCTTGAAAGAATTCTGAAATCCAATTTTCTAGTTCCTCCAGGCAGTGATGAAGCACTGCCCATTGTTGGACTCCAGACTTAAACACGGATGAGAAAGACAGCTCTGGCCACATTGTTCCAGACGTAAGATCTCCCAGCAAGACTTCCCCCCCCACCCCACCCTGCTGCCAGTGAGGCAAGGGGCCATGTTTCTCTTCTGTATCCACAAAGCAAAGTCATGTTCTCTTCAGTCTTCAAAGACTGCTGGCTCTAAGCCCTCACTTGCCCAAATGGACAGGGAATCTCGTCATTCCCCAGTGGACACCCCCATCTTCTTAGGAACTCACTCTTCACATTGACGGTGGCAGTCACTCATCTAGTGTCAATTTGAGGATTGGGAGTGCAGGGGTGGAGTCTAGCCTGTCAATCTGGAGGTAGCCAAAGAGACCTCTGTCTGGGCATGGCTTTCTCCTGAGAATTCTGGGATATGTGGCATTTCCCCCTTGGAAGTGAGAGACTCACTGCTCAGTCCCTCAGAGATGCTCTACTGACAAGACACAAGGCTGACTCCCTGTGAGACATCTCAGAGGAGAAGTCACATGGGCTTACCCTGATGGAACCAGACCTCTAAAAGCCAGAAAAGGCATGTAGAGATCCCTACCAGCACTGGGATGCTTGAGAAGCCGTAGAGTGGTCCCTGTCTGCACTGAGATGCTTCTACCACCACTGGATCCACAAGACTCTGCACCCACTGACCTGTGATTGTCCTAGCATCATTGCATGTGCCTCATGAATCTGAAGACTTTATAGACTGGTATCAGACATATGGACTCCTGTTGGACTTGTGGGCTTGGACAGGATTGGTTGAGACACTTCCTCAATGTTCCATTCCTCTTGTATGCAAACCTCTCCCTCCTATACATATGTGTGTCTATGAATTTGTTTCTCTAGTCTACCCAGACTAACACACCGAATCTAATCACTGGCCTGTCTTCAAGCGAGGTTACCATGCTGCAGGGGTGGAATTTTTGCCAACCACACGAGAAAAGACTTGGGTTCAGTTCCAGCCAATGAACCTCGTGTGCAGGCACCATGCACACACAGCTCATCGGTGCCTTGTGGGCAGCTATGAACCTGCATAGGCTTCCAGGTTAAGGCAGGCTAGAAGGAAAATGAAAAGAATTCAACAAGAGCCTAAGTATAACCTTGAGCGCATCCCACCTGAATTTAGAGACCATCTCAGGAAGAGATATGGCACATCCAACACGAATGGCCAAAGGTCAGACGAGTATGGATATACATCACGCACCTCAGGCATAGGGTAAGCAAAGAGCATTACAAAGACAGGAAAGAAGCCACCAAATGGATTTCAGAGGAGATGCCGAGACCTGCTCTAGAACACAGAGTCACTAACGCAATGGAAGAAATGATGAAGTAAAAGAACTGAGAATAGACGTTTTCAGAGTTTAGCTTTCTTTAAAAAAATCACCTTACTGGGGGCTCATACGACTCTTATCACAATCCACACATACATCCATTATATGCCAAGTACATTTGTACATTTGTTGCCCTCATTATTCTCAACGTATTTGCTTTCTACTTGAGCACTTGGTATCAGCTCCTCATTTTCTCCTTCCTCTCTGCCACCCCTCCTTCATGAACCCTTGATAATTCATAAATTATTATTATTTTGTCATATCGTACACTGTCTGATATCTCCCTTCACCCACTTCCCTGTTGTCCATATCCCAGGGAGGAGGTTATTTGTAGATCCTTATAAACAGTTCTCCCTTTCTACCCCACTTTTTCTCCACCTTCCCAGTACGGGTCCTGAAAGGATCATCTGTCCTGGATTACCTGTGTTTCTGGTTCCTGTCTGTACCAGTGTACATCCTCTGGTCTAGCCAAATTTGTAAGGTAGAATTGGGGTCATATAGTGGGGGGTGGGGAGGAAGCATTTAAGAACTAGAGGAAGGTTGTATGTTTCATCACTGCTACACTGCACCCTGAGTTACATTTTTTTAAGTATTAGAATAAAATATACGCAGATCTGAAACTAGCCAACCAAAAGGTAAAGCCTGCCATCATTTCTCAGAAATGAAAAAATGGAAGAAAAATCTTCAAGTCGCAAGTTGCAAGATCAAGGATTCTATGGGAAATGCTGAGCGATGCAGAAGCATCCAAAGGCTGGGAAAGGAATACACAGAGTCCCTGTACTAATAATAACTGTGCACTGTTCAGTCATTTCAGGAGGTAGCATATGATCAAGAACCACTGGTATTAAAGGCTGAAATTCAAGCTGCACTAAAAGCCTTGGGAACAAACAAGGCTCCAGGAATTGGCAGAATGCCAACAAATCATGTTTCTACAAGCAAACATCATACCAAAATTACTCTGTGCCAAGAAATTTGGCCAACCAACTGGAATAGATCCATATGTGTGCCCCTTCCAAAGACAGGTGACTCAACAGAATACGTAAACTATGTAAGGAAGCATGAATATCATGCACAAGTAAGATTTTGCTGACAGTAATTCAAGCATGTGCAGCAGTACGTTGACAAGGAACTGTGGAAAAGTCAGGAGGACATGGAATGAGGGATGCCACTGTTGATATTACATGAGGCTCAACTGGAAGTGGGGAATGCCGGTTTCCTGTGCTTTATTGACTATGCAAAGCCACCTAACTGTGTGGGACACAACAATTTATAGATAACCTGGTAAAAAATGGAGATTCCAGAACAATTTCATTGTGCTTAGACACAACTGTACATAGACCAAGAGGCAGTCTTCAAACAGCAGTGTGGTTTCAAGTCAGGACAGGTGTGTGTCCAGGTTTTAGCCTTTCCCCAGACTTGTTCAACCTCCATGCTAAGCAAACTGCCCTGGAAGCTCGAGCATATGAAGAAGAGAAGGACTGGAAGGAGACACCACCTAGCATGCTGACAGGGAGGGAGGCTTGACACACTTAGGAGTCAAGAGCAAAGACTGCAGCCTTCAGGGTGGGTTAGCACCAATACAAGGAAAACAAACATCCTCACAACTGGACCAGGAGGCAACGTTGTGATAACCCAAAAAAGAAAAAAAGATAGAATTAGTCAAGGGTTTCATTGTATTTGGCCCACAAGCAACACCCATGGAAGCAGCAGTCAAGAAATCAAATGATGTGTCTGCTACCAAAGATCTCTGTGAGATGTTTATCACTTTGATGACGAAGGTGCACCTAACCCCAATCCTGGTATTCTCCATGGCCCCAAAAGTTGGACAATGAAGAAGGAAAGACCCAAGAAGAAGTATGTCTCTGAACAGCAGTGTGGTCAGAGAATATTGAAAGTGCTACCGACTGTCAGAAGAGCTAACAAATCTAAGTTCAAAGAAGGATGATCCCTTCAAAGCAAAGGTAGGGGTGTGGGTCTCAGACTTGGGACATGCTGTCAGAAAAGACCAGTCTCTAAACAAGCAGCCTTCCAGCTGAGAAGCAACAAAGTCCACATGGAGGAAGTACACCAGCCCGTGTAATCATGAGGGACTGATAGGATCAGGTATCAGGCATCAAAGACCCAGAACCAAAAAATTATATCGTTGTGAATGAGAAGGAATATGGAGTAGAGACCCAAAGTCCATCTGTAGACAATTGGGCATTCCCTTACAGAAGTGTCACAAGGAAGACACGAGCCAATCAGGGTGCAGTATAGCACCAATGAAACATACAATTTTCCTCTAGTTCTTTAATGCTTCCTCCTCCACACACACACTCTCTCATGATCCCAATTCTACTTTACAAATTGGACTAGGCCAGAGCATGTAACATGGTATACAGAGAATCTAGGACAGAGTAAACCCCTCAGGACCAATAATGAGAGTAGCCATACCAGGAGGGGAAGGGGAAGGTGGGGACAGAAAGGGAGAACTGATCACAATTATCTACATATAACCCCATTCCAAAGGTATGAACAACAGAAAATGGGTGAAGGGAAGCATTGGGTCAGTGTAAAACATGAAAAAAATAATAATAATTTATAAATTATCAAGGGTTCATGAGGGAGGGAGGGAGGGAAAGATGGAGGGAAGGAGAGAGGGAGGGGGGAAATGAGGAGCTGATACCAAGGGCTCAAGTAAAAAAAAATGTTTTGAAAACGATGATGGCAACAAACGTGCTTGGGTGGATGGATGGAGATAAGAGTTGTACGAGCCCCCGATGAGACCGTTCTAGAGAAGACCCTCATGATAAGTAAGGTGGGAAAATCAGAAGATCCTCAGTGAGAAGACAATGGACACCGACACAGGAGAGTCTGTGAGGCTGGTCCAGGACCAGGCCGGGCTGCGCGTTCTGTAGCACTTGAGGTCCCGGAGGGTTGCTGCCACCATCTCAATGGCACCAAATAAAAACAAAACTAGGAAGAAAGACCCAGGGAGCTATGGACAGAAATCAGCCAGGGCTCACAATGGCAGCCCCACCTGGGGCTGGCCCAGGGAGCAGGCAGCATCGCATCTCGTGGTGTGGGGTTGCCATGCACAGAAGGCCAACTCCCTGTGGGCCAAGGCCTTGTAAACCCTCGAGTCATCACTGTCGGTTAACAGCGACAAGCGCCCGTAGCCCCGTGACTGCCTTCTGTAGGGCTCCATGCTTCAACCCAGCTCCCAACCTCGTTTCCCACCTCTCTTCACAGAACAACTGACAACAAGAGCATCCGTTCCCTTTGGGGGACCCGTTGACAACCTACCCACCGTGGTGGCTTCAGCTGACAATCACCAAAGCACCCAAAACGGAGGTGCATCCCCACGTCTGAGCGATGCCAGTTCAGGTTTATTCAAGGGCACCCCTCCATGCACAGATTCCTGACCTTGTGTGGGGGTGAGGGGGAAGAGGAGGAGGCTCGTCTTTTTCTGTCCATGCCTTGGAGTGAGTTGGAATCTTGCCCTGCATTTGGCAGGAAGCTGCAGCCTGGACTGCTTGCCAGAGAAAGAATGAGAAAATCACGGGCCACATGGGGCAGAAGCAGGCTGGGCTGGAGTCACAGCTTTGCAGAGAGCCCACCTGCTGCAAAAGTGAATTCGACGTGAGCACCTCGCGCAGAGACGCCGACTGTTGAATGTCTCGCTGAGCTCCTGCGCTCCCCGGTGAAGTATCCTGCATGGGGTTGTGATCGAGAACAGCATCGCAAACTTAATAAGGAAAGGGGGAAATCTTATTAGCCAGAAAGTCACCCTATATTTCATAGCAATTTCCCCCAAAGCATGATAAACCGTTGTAGAATAATTAGGTATAGTAATTGTATTGTTTATGTCCGACTTCCATGTCAAGACCCACTGCAGCGTTTACGGGTCTGAGGCAGGTTTTTGAACCTCCCAGTCTTTCCTCATTCTCGTATCCTTATTCTTATTCTTATTCTCGTCAGTCCTTCACTCAGAGCAGCGCCATGAGAGCTGTTGAATGCAAGGTTTTTAGGGGTGCAAAGGGAGTGAAATTTTGGTTTCATTTTAACTGAATAATACTAGGGAGTCTTGTGCTTCTTTGGCAACCTTGGGTTTGTGGCTACAAAGGGATGGTGATTTTCTATTTCTCATAGTGATCGACAGATTTAAGTGGTTTTTTTTATTTGACTCTCTGAGTGGCACAAAGGATTAAGCACTTCGTTGCTAGTGGAAAGGTTGGTGGTTTGAAACCACCCAGAGGCCCCAGAGAGTTGTTTCCCAAGAGTCCACGGGCCTTGTAAACCCTAGAGTCATTTTCCTGCACGCATAGAGTCACCATGCATCAGGATCAATTGCACAACAAAGATCATCCCCCACCCCAGAGCCCCTGGCCATCAAGCTCATTCTGGCTCAAAGGGTTTCTTCCTAGGCTGCCATCTTCATGACTGCAGACTGACGCACATCTTTTCCATGGAGTAACTACTGGGTTTTCAGAGGAGCGGGGGTGTTGGCAGGAGTTCAGAGGGGTCCTAGAAATAAGGGTGCTCATAGCCAGCCTGGGTCCTTGGGGAGGCAGAACTCAATCAAGACTTCTAGGACCACTGGCCATACAGGTGTATGACCTGCACAGGGAGACTGTACTTGGACATCAAGGTCAAATGGTAGAACACAATCCCCAAAGACAAGAGCCTTGGTGGCATAGTGGTTGTGTGTTGGGCTGCAATGCAGTTCCAAGCCATCAGCCCACTGCTCGGGAGAAAGACAGGGCTTTCTGTTCCCGTAAAGAGTTCCAGTCTCAGAGCTGAGCCCCGGTGGCGTAGTGGTTGAGTGCAGGACTGCGGCCCAGGGGCTTGGCGGTTCAAATTCAGCAGCGGCTCTCCAGGAACAAGGCTGGGTAGCTCCCGTGACCACCAGAGCACAGTGATGCCCCAAAACAACAACAACAACAAGAACAACAACAAAAGAGTTCCAGTCTCGGAAAGTCACAGGGGCAGTTCTTCCGTGTCCTGTCGGGTCGGGTCACCATGGGTCAGAACTGACTGGATGGCAGTGAGCAGTGCGCAAAGACGATGTTCTCCCTCTGACGGGTGAATCTAGGGTCTTAAAAGTTTGTGGGAAGCCATTAAAAGGATCAACTACGGGTCTCTCTCCACCCAGAGGAAAGGAAAGAGAAGAGTGGAGAAAACAAAAGGCACATGGAAGCAACAAGTCCAGTGGGTGAATGGACCATGTCAGCAGCAGCTTCCACAACCCTGAGACCAGAACCATGTGGTTTAAAGCAACAGAAACATAGTCTCTCTCAGCCCTGGAGGTCAGATATCTGGATTCAGAGTGTCAGCGGGGCTGAGCTCGATCAGAAGGCTCTAGGAAAGATTTTTTTCTCGTCTCCTCTGGCTTCTTGTGTCCCTAGACATTCCTTGGCGTATCGAAGCATCTCTCCAATGTCTGTGTCCATCTTCACATGCCCATCTTCCTCTGTGTCTCTCCTACTCTTTGTATAAAGATACGAGTCTGATTGATTAAGACCTGGTGGACTCCCAACATGATTGCTTCATGCTAACGAACGGCATTCACAAAGCTTGCCATTTCCAACCCAAAATTTCAGCAGTGCTCAGGGAGAAACAGAAAGAACAGAAAAAACTCCCTGCTCAAAAACCATATGGTGTCACAGATCAGGGTACATCCCCAGGCTAGAAAGTGACTGGTACCAAGATATGGACCCAAGGACTGGGAGAGCTGGGACTCATACTGGGGTTGCCTCCAGCCACTGAACCTGGGACCCCAAGCAGAGGAAAAGAGGGCCTCTCTCCTCACTCCACCAACAAGCTCAGATCCTTGACTCCATATCGGTGCTGGAGACTGACAGCAAACCAAGGGGGCTGGCTGTGACCCAGCCTCACCCCAGGGCTGGGTACAAAATGCTTACTCTGCATATGAATGCCCAATCAGGACAATTAGCTTCCTTCTGGGCTGGCGGCCCAGATTGCTAAAGAGACGTGCCCTCTGCAGCTCGATGACTGGGCAATCTCAGGCAATGTGCCTGGTGCTCCTTGGAGTGGGGACCACGGAGTTCTGGCTGTGGGGCATCTCATCCCTGCTAAAGAAATGAAGCTGCCCTGATGGCCAAGTGCTTAGCTATTAAAGAAGACTCTCACACTCAGAGGTCTCAACCCAGAGGTTCCCGCCCCGTACCTGTGCTCCTCACAGATCCCCCAGCTAGGCCCCTCCCCTCCACACACACATACAGTGGTTCCCATTCTGCCACCATGCTTAGGGCCTGCCAAGCAGCAGACACAAGTCTGGCAAAAGCTTTTGCAGCTGTGGTGTACAGACCCAAGTCTTTGGAACTAGCCTACTGCACGCTCCCATCTCCTTGCTCAATTCTCCCCTTCTCTCTGTTCTTGGAGCAAGCAGTGTATCTGCACACCGGTGGCAGCACCACCACCATCCCCACCTGTCTACCTGTGGGAAGTGCCCTTATGTAGGAACCGATCACCCAATTATCAACACATCCTCTTAGTACACTCCCCTGCACTCTGGTCAACACTTTCTATCAGACTGCAGGGTGCATAGCTACAGGGACCTACCAGGGACCTGAGGGTGGCTGGAGCACAAAGCACAGACAAAGGCGAGAGAGGAAGCCCAGCAAGACAAAGGTGAAACACAATCCCTCAAAGCAGTTGGCAAAAGGCAGCCTACAAAAACACCAACACCAGCCTCCCAAAAAGAGAACCCAAAAAAGGAGCAAGCTGCTTCCACCGTGTCAGCAAGAAAAGAGAAACAAAATGCAATGCCAGAGAATCACCTGGACCTAATGGCAGTCATAGAAAATGCAGATGTTGATCTGCCACAGAAAGAACGCTTCAGAATGCTGCTTAGAGTCATACAGGACACGATGGAAACATTACAGAAAAAGGATGAAATGATAGAAGAGACAAAGGCCATGCACCAAAGGGAAATACAAGAGCTAAGGGGCCAGCTAACAAAAGCTATAGTAAACTCGCTGTCTTCACCCAGAGAGTGGAGGATGCAGAGAACCCCACCAGTGACCAAGAGGACTGGCAAGTGGAAATTAGTAAATATGAGGAAAAGTCTAACATGTCTTTCAGAGAACCTGAAGAAAAAAACCTCAGAACTATGTCTGAGGCTGAGAAGGAACAATATTAGAATATCGGTCTACCAGAGGAAAGTGCATCAAGGAAACCAACATCCAAAATAGTGACGGGATGCTTGACGGAAAACCTGACTATCTTAATGAATAAAAACCAGGCAACCATCCAGAAGACCGAAAGAATGTCAGCTAGACTGAATCCCAAGAAGAAGTCACCAAGACATGCAGTTGTCAAACTATCCAACTATGTGGAAAAGAAAAAAATTATAAATCACATGAAAAGGCAAGTAGACACAATTATGCTCAGACTTATCAATGGAAACTATGAAGAAGAGGAGAGAGTGGAGCATCGTTTTCCAAAAATTGCAGGAAAACAACACAAACCCAAGAATACCATATCCAGTCAAATTTCTATCAAAATTGATGGAGAAATGAGAGTCTTCCAGGACAAGGAGAATATCAATATGCCAAAAGGAATCCAGTACTACAAAAGATTCTCACCAACCCAGTTTAAGCTGAAGAACAACAATCACCAATCACATACAAGAGACTGCCACACAGAACAACTCCACCCAGAGACTATCAAAAGGAAAACAGCCCCCAAGATAACTCTAGCTCAGGGATGGAAAGAAGGCAAAAATGAACCACAAGCACATATAGGTACAACTCACAGAAAAGAAATGGAGGTAGGAAAACATCCAACACCAGAGTGATAAAATGACACCACAGAGTCCACAGATAGACATAATAACCCTGAATATCAGTGAATGAATTCAGACTTTAAGAGACAGATTAATTGATTGGCTTAGAAAACATAACCCCTCCATCTGCTGCCTACAGAAGACACCTCTCAAGATTACAGACCAAAATAAGCTTAGAATCAAAGGCTGGAGAATAACATACCAAGCAAACAGCAATTCAAAAAAAGCAAGGTCTGCAAACTTAATCTCAGATAAAATTGACCACAAAGTGCAAGCCATAGAAAGAGTTAAGGAGGGACACGCGAGGGAATGGTAGAGAAAGAACCACTACGTATTCTAAACATTTACTCATCGAACAAGCATTCAGTGGGATGTGTTAATCAAATGCTCCAAAAGATGATAAAAGAAATCACAGCCTCAACAATTATGGTAGGTGACTTCAATACACCACTAGATAGATCACTGGGAAAGAAACTCAAAAAGGAGGCTAAATATCTAAACACTACAATTAGACCTGATAGATATCTACAGAGCTATCCACCCAAATACCAAATATATATATATATATATATATATATATATATATTCTTCTCAATCCCACATGGGACATATTTGAAGATAGGCCACATGCTAGGGCATGTCAAATCTGTATAAATTTAAGCTCATTGATATCATGCAGACCTCTCTGACTGTGCCATAAGATTGAAATTAAGGCTGAGTCCCAGTGGCATAGTGGTTGAGTGGGGGATTGTGTGGCCCACTGGCTTGGTGGTTCAAATCCAGTGGCAGCTCTCCAGGAGCAAGTCTGGGTAGCTCCCACAACCACCAGAGGGCAGTGATGCTAAAAAAAAAAAGAACAAAACAAAAAATGATTGGAAATCAACAAAAGGACAGATAAAGAAAGCAAGGGTAAACAACTGGAGGATAAATTGGAGGATAAATAGATCTCTATTGCAAAAGAAGTGTGTACTGGCCCAGATCAGAAATGAAATTAGGAAATTTCTATAAATTACTGAGAATGAGAACACAACATACCAAAACCTAAGGGACACAGAAAAGGCAGTCATTAGAGGAAGCTTCATAGCATTATATGCACACATAAAAAAGGAGAGACATGATTGATGCACTAGCACAAAATTTACAGCAGCTACAGTAAAGTCACCAAGACAATCCAACTAATAGCAAAAGAAATGAATTAATAAAAATTAGGTCTGAGACTCAGGAGAGGGAAAATTTTTTTTAAACTATAGGAAAAAAATCAATGCTGCTAAAAAGTTGGTTCTTTGAAAGGATAAATCAAATAGGCAAACCTTTCATGAATTTAGCCCAAGAAAGGTAGGCACGCATTTCAATAGCAAGGATGAGGGATGAAGTAGGGGACATAACAATGTCCCTAGTGAAATCAAAAGGACAATTACACAGTACTGTGAAGGACCGTACTCCAAAGAATTAAAAAACTTGAAAGATATGAACAAATGCTTGGAAAAACAATCCCTCCCTAGACTATCCCCAATGGGATATCCTCAACAAATCTGTATCAATAGAAGAAATAGGCAAGGTTATCAAGAGATTACCAACAAAAAATCCCCTGTACAAGATGAGTTCATTGGAGAATTCTATCAAACATTTAGGGAAGAATGGACACTAATCGTACACAAACTCTTCCAGAATATAGAAAAAGATGGCAAGCTCCCAAATTCCTTCTAGGAAGCTATTATAACTCTGATACCTAAACCCCACAAGAATCAAGAACTATAGACCAATTTCCTTAATGAATATTGATGCAAAAATCCTTAACAATATACTAGCCAACAGAATACAGAACTACATAAAATAATTCACCATGTCCAAGTAGGATTTATACCAGGGATACAGGGATGGTTCAAAATACAAAAGACCATTAGTATTACTCACCACATTGAAATGAAAAACTATAAAAACCACATGATAATATCGATAGATGCAGAAAAAGAATTTGACATCATTCAACACCAATTCCTGTTTGAGTCACTCCAGAAGATAGAAATGGAAGGAAAATGCCTCAATACTGTACAAGTGATACATGAAAACCAACAGTTAATGGAGAAAAGACAAGATCAATTCTTCTGAAAAAGGAGACTAGTCAAGGCAGCCCCTTGTCCCCACTCTTATCTAACCACGCCTAACAATATAAAGCAAAGCAAGGACATCAAAGAGGAAGGAAGAAATTATACTATTGTTCACAGATGTTATGCTTTTAAATATGGAAAATCCTGAAAGTTCCCTGAGAGGGGTGCTGGAAGCAATAGAGGAATATGGCAGAGTGGCAGGTTATAAGATCAATAAACAGAAGTCTATCAAACAGCTATACACATCAGACAAGGCCACAGAAGAGGGGATCAAAAAGGTGGTACCCTTCACGATAGCCAAACACAAATTGAAATATCTAGGAAAATGCCTGACTTTAAAAAAAAAAACTGGGGCTGAGCCCTGGTGGCGTAGTGATTGTGCTAGGGACTGCGGCCCACTGGGACAGAGATTCAATTCCAGCAGTGGGGCTGGGCCTCCTACTCCCACCACCGGAGAGCAGTGATGCCCAAAAAAAAAAAAAAAAAACTGCGCTGAGCCCCGTTGGTGTAAGTGGTTGAGTACGGGACTGCAGCCCGCAGGCTTGGCAGGTCAAATTGGTATAATGACAGATATTTAGACCAATGGAAAATGATTGAAACCCCAAAACTAAACTCATCAGCATACAAACAACTGATCTTCGGTAAGGGCCCGGAAAATATCAAATGGGAAGCAGATGTCACTTCAATTAATCATACTGGAAAAAATGAATACATAGCTGCAGAAAAATGAAGTAAGACCCTTACCTTACTCCATGCACAAGAATAAACTCAAGGTGAATCACAAACCTAGAGGTAAAACCCCAAACTATTAGGAATATTAATGAGGGAGTTGGAACAAATATAAGAACTTTGACTCAGGAAATACATAGGTTATCGGAAATTGGGAAGGACACAAACACAGAGGAGGCAGAAATTCCCCAGTGGGATAGACTGAGATAAAACACTGTGTACATCAAAACTATTCCCCAAGAGAGACCAAAGAATGGAAAAATGTCTTTAACAATGACACATCAGACAAAGGCCTTATTGCTAAAGTCTATAACACTCTGCTAACTTACAACAAGAAGAAAAAAAAAACTATTGCCCACTCAAGAGGTGGGCAAAGTACCTGAACAGAACTTTCTGAAGGGCAAAAATCCAAATGGCCAATAAATATATGAGAAATTGTTCTAAATCTCTAGCCATAAGAGAAATACAAATTAAAACAACTATGAGATACCACCTAACACCTTCAAAGATAGCCCAATTCAAGAAATCGGAAAGTAAGTGTTAGAAGGGCTGCAGAGAGATAGGAACTCTTGTCCACTGATGGAGGACCTGTACGTATATACAGCCATTATGAAATTAGATCTGGCGATTGTAAATTGTAGCTAACATATGATCAGTTGTAAATTGAGCTAACATATGATCCAGCAATCCCCCTACTGGGCATATACCCAGAAAAGACAAGAAACAAGCCACAGCCAGACATCTGTGCACCAATGTTTATCGCGGCGCAGTTCACAATTGCAAGGAGTTGGAAACAACCCAAATTTCCATCAACAGACTAATGGATTAAAAAACTGTGGTGCATACATACAATGGGGTATTACACATCCCTAAAAAGCAATGATGAATGTATGAAGCACATCGACGCATAGGAAGAACTGGAGGAAATGCTAAGAGAAGGAAGCCAAGCACAAAAGGGCAAGAACAAGATGGGTTCACTCAGGTAAGCTCACAAACTTCCAAAAGGGGCTTAAGAAAGAAGCTACTGTATACATATATCCCTGGGGTGAGGTCCAGGTAATATGGCAGGGACTAAGCTAAACCCAGGGATATATATGGCAGCCCACTAAAAAGGACAGGAAAGAAAAAAAAAGACATGGTAGACAGGGAAAGAGGGCACTAAACCCACGCAAGGGAAGGGTGTTCTTTATATCTCCACAGGGAAAAAGGGACCAGACTTCAACCCGATGCCCCAAGACAAGAACGCAGCACACTGACATGAAGGAGCAAACTAAGAAAGAGGCCTGAGGGGCCGGCCCAATTACCAACTATGTGGACAGCACCACCCCCCC